>MU376212.1:0-230897 GCA_022495205.1 Hypoxylon sp. FL1150 | reverse complement strand
TATATAATAATAAATAAAATAACGTAATTTTATTTTTATATATTTTTTATATAAATTTAAAATTTATATAAATTATATAATTATTTAATATAAAATATTTTTATTTAAATTTATTTTAAAAATATATTTTAAATAAAAATATTTTATTTAATTATTAATTCATAATAATTTTATTAATTTATTTTTTTTTAATAATTATATATTTTTATTTTCATATATTTTAATTAAATTATTAAATTTACATTTTTTAATTTAGAAAAATAATAATAAAAATCCCTTGGGTTTTTTTTTATTAATATATTCGATAAATATAATTTAAAAAATCGCATCGGACTTAATAATTCATATATAATAAATATAAAATATCTTTATTATTATATTATTTATATTTTTAAATATTAATGAAAAAAATATAAAATTTTTTAATTATTTTTAAATTTAATATTTTAATATATAAAATACTAATTAATTTTTTTATTTTCATATATATTTTTAAATATTAATTTATAAATTTATTATATTACGTAATATTTAATTTCTATTAATTTTTATTTTTTTTTAATATTTTTATAATTATTATAATAATTATATATTTCGTAAAAATTTATTTTAAAATTTTTTTTTTAATATTTAATTAATTAATTTTTATTTTTATTTTAAATATAATTATTATAAAAATTAAATAACTTTTTAATAAAATTTCGTATTTTTTAATTAATAAAAAAATATAAATAAAATTAAATTATATTAAATAATAAATTTTTATATTAATATATTATTTTTTATATATATAATAATTCGTATAATATACTTTTTAAAATCGCTTATTCTAATTATTTTTTCGAATTTAAATACGTTGAAATTTAATTATTTTAAATTAATTATAAAATAAAATATAAAAATGGTAAAATATTGCAAATGGGGCGCTATTGCAAAAGGCGGTCAATGCGATTAAGTCGATTCTCTAGGTCTAAACCCAGCGTACTTGTCTTCACTCAACTGGGCAAGATCTCCCATCATCGTTGCTGTTTTCTCCCTGTGAAATTAGTCAGCATTCATGCCGGAATCGCAGTGGCGTCGAATAATGACATACCTGTAATGTGTATAGCCACCCTCTATCAGGACCTCGGTCCTTTCCTTCCACGTGCTCTGTTTTAAGATGTCGAGTGTAAGTCATTCGAATTACTTGATGATGTCATGCGTAGAACCCTGGATTCAGGGGTTCGCAATTTTATCACTATGATGACTTTAGATCTTGCACACGGCAAGTGGGGTAAGGGACTCGAAATAACCTCGCTCCTATAGCTAAACAATCTCTCCTGTCGTACCCAAGCAAATGAATTATTACATATGCTGATACCCTTATTTCAAAGAATCTTGTACCTAGCGTCCCACGAACTCGAGTCTTGCTTCCCACTTGCCACTACTCCTCAATCTACTCGTTCAATGCCAGATACCGCAGACGGGAAAATAGTCGATGGTCGTTTTGCAGCCCTCTTCTGTCCAGTACTTGTGTCCGCAGTGGTGGCAACCACCACGTCGGATATCCTGGTAATCCCACCACATCTCGTTACCGCTCCTCGTGCAGTTCGACGGGCCTTGAATCAGGATACCACAACCCCAATCTGTACTTAAACCGTGGCATTCTCCTCTGCGGGGCGCACCGCTTCTGTACGTGTATGTCAGTAAGGTCCTAGGTGCGTTACACAACATGTAGACGACTGGCAAGTTGACGCACCCCTCCGAACCATAGTTCGGATTATCATCGCGGATGACCTTGAAATTAATCGCGATGTCACAGGCTTTGACGTGCAGGGTCGAGCACATGGTGCTCCCATCGCAATCATTTATGGACTTCGTTGATGTTTGCTTATGAGAGGTGGTTGGGTCTGGGAGGAGAGTAATCGGGTCGGGGTCCACGACGGTGTTACTAGTAGAATCGCGGGTGTTTGCAATGGCAGTGCAAGCCAGAAGCATTAGAATGCTAAAAAGCATACTGGCGATCTTCAAAATCAATGTCTTGGAAGCTTGTTCTATGTGATATGATGCTTGCAGGAGATGCGGACCTAAAAGAACAAGAAAGAAGAATGAAGCATGTCTGGTGGTTCGTGGTGTTTATAGGTCTTGCGGATGTGCCTAATAAGGTTACGAACATGGCCACCTATACATACATCTCAAAGCACCTGTAGCTAGTCGTATTCTTCAACGGAAGGTAACTATAATAGCAAGAAACATAGAGATCTCCTATTTAGCTCCTGCACTACTGCACTACTGCACTAACAAGCTTGAAGTTGTTGCCCCCCCAAGCCGAGATGATAGTTGAGGTGACAATCTTGATACGACGCCTACATACATTTAGGTAGTCATTGCGCAGGGAAAGCGCTTAGTGAGCTTATGGGGTTGTCGGATTTCGCAGAGACAATAATGACTCCCCAGCTACCCCCGAGTGCAAAACTTTTCGACTGAACCTTCTCGAATATATTAACAAAGTATCTAAGATATATCGGATGGTCGAGTATCATAGTGCATGTGTGTATTGGACCGTCGATTGCCGATAAGAGGGTAGGTAGTCTACGCAGCGCTCTCAAGCCTGTCAACATGCTCCTTCCAAACCGCACCAATATCATTTTGATAGATCCAGGACATGTCCTTGCCTCCGTCTGAGATGATCTTGTTTCGAACCCGCTCATCGAATGTCGGGTCTCCCAAGGCCTTCAACTTCGAGGCGCGTCTTTCAGCTTCAGAGGCGAGGTGCGCGTACATGCGTGAGTAATACGGTAGGCGAATGGTATCGAATAATGGTAGGGCTCTGCTTATGTCGTTCTTCCAATACGCAAGTGCTTGTGCTAGGATCCAGCCATCTTCCATCGCAAACCCCGCCCCAGACCCAAACGCGCCGGATAAGGCGTGCGACGAGTCTCCGACAAGCACGACCTTGTGGTCCCAGGCTGTAAGCTGAGCAAGTTCCGGACCAGCAAAAGCGGCAAACTCACGCCACCCGCCTGGAGGTACACGAGCAAGGGCTTCTCTAATTTCCGGGAGGTACTCCTATGTGGGATTTAGCTACTTTCGCGTTTCGGATGAGCCTGGCCAGAGGCAAAATACCGTGAAGTACGATTCGACATAGGCGTTATCAACCGGAACACCCCAGCTTTTTTTGCTCGCGCTGTTTATCGCCGGATCCTGCCACGCTCTAGAGGCTATCTCCCATAGACCTTCCCCAACGGGAGAGAAGTAGACATGCGTGGTCGGAGTATGCCACCAACCCGTGATCCCAAAACGAGGATCTAGGTCTTTCACAGCGTCCACTGGGAGGAGTGTTCTCCAAATTGTGGTTCCTGTAAATTTGATTTCGTAATCTGGCCACGCCGTATCTCGAACAACCTAAGTAACTACGAGTTAGAGGTTCTACGGATAGGATTGGCTATTTAGGAGTCTCTTACGGATCTAATACCGTCCGCGCCCACCACCAAGTCGGTATTCACCGTAATCCCATCCTCGAAGTACAGCTCAATGCCTTCGTTGTTCTTATCAACCATACGTGCGAGCCTCTTAGAAAGTTGTATTATGCCGGGCTTCACGTGTGCCAGAAGGGCCTTCTGGAGTTCAGTCCTCTGCGTTCGAATGGGCGGGCGCGTGATTCCGCTTCTTGGTCTTTCGCGGCGATCGATTTCCTCTCCGGAACGGCCATTCCTTGTACGGTTCAATAACTGCCATGCCCCTTGGTGTGTAATCGCTTACATATTTAGAATTGTCCAAGTCGGATGGCCGCTGGTAAGCGTGTCCGCCACGCCCAAGAGCTCCAAAACGTTCCATGTATTCGCACCGATGCTTATGCCAGCGCCAACTTCCCTCAGCACGCTAGCCTGCTCGTATAAAGTTACCGAAACGTTGGGGACTTTGGAGAGGGCAATGACAGTCGCAAGGCCACCAGGGCCACCTCCAATTACGGCCACCCGTAAGTTTCGCACGGAAGCGTCTACTGTCATCCCAAAAATGAAGTGAAGATTAAAATCCGCACGATTCTCTACTTAGTAAGCTCCTACCTACCTAGGTAGGTACTTACCTCTTTTATAGCAGCCCTCATCGCTCAGGAGAGCAGAGTTACCAAATCTGACAAAGCAGTATAACGTCAACCATCACGTGAATGACGCTAGCCGAAATCGTCCTCATCTGGATTCGCTGATAAGACTAATGCACTGAGCAGCGTCGGGAGTGTATGATATTTCCGCGTTACCCTTCGTTACCCTTGAAATGTTAGAAACCTAGGTAGAGTAAGAAAACCACTGCATGATATCAAGTCAATGAAGACCTGGAATCGTATGGCTGAGAACTAGTTGAATTCTGCTTTCTGCTTTACTATAGCAATGGAATGCCGATTCCATGAAGAGAGGTATGTATCCCCTTGAGCGGCAGACTGGCACAATTCTGCTATTTTTGGGTGACTCTACATGTGGGTACTTTAGTATGGGAACTTAGCTTAAATGTAGGTACATAATCCAATCAAATCAATACGTTTTTTTCAGCGGAAGAATTCTAATTGGCTACCTAAGCTTACTAACTCTCTGCAGCCCAGATGTACTATACAAGAGTGTGCCAGTCTGCCGCTCAAGGGGTTATCCGTTCGAAAGAGATCCAGAATTTGAAGATTAAGTGCTGTATTTCTTACTTAGTGCCGAGAATACCTAGTGCATCGCGTTGATTGCGCCAGCAAGGGGGTTGTGGGAACATGCCACTATCGCATGCACAAGCCTGCTGACACGGGACCCCAGGACCCCTGGCATGTGGCGCTAACGATGCATTGATTAGCCACCTCCCCAAACCTTCGTACAGTTCCTAGCGTACAGTGCGAAGCCGACAAGGTCCGATTACTGTGTTAACATTTGTAGCAACGGAAAGGTAGTCGCCGACCTGCAACCCTTGATCCGTAATCGATTTCAAAGCTCGACGACTTGCCTTTCGACACTCCCCGCAGAATGAGCGTGTCCCGACGTCCATTGCCCACACGCGCAGCTTTTCCGCCGAGATGCCGCTTCAGCCGCAGAACACAAACGTCGAGAGGGACGGATCGCTGCTCTCTGCGGCCCGCTACGACGACGACGCCATCTCGCTGCACAGCCGAAGCGACCAGGACACCGACAGCGAAGATGACGAGCTGCTGGCCGCGGCGCGGAACAGCAGAGAGCTGCGCGCTCGCGACCGTATGGTACTGATGGAGGAGGAAGAGCTGGATAAACTGATAATCGACGAGAGGGCACACCAGCAAAGGAGAGGCAGCAATCTCCAGAGGCGAGGGAGCAATCTTGCCCTGCCAAACCCCATCCGCATGCTTAGGGGCTACAACACGGGACGTTCGGCGAGCGCGATAGACGATAACGCGAGTTCGGTGGAAGACTTGCACCATGAGAAACGAAGAAACCGGCGAATGAGGCGGAAGGAAAAGAAAGATCGCCTGCTTAGGGAGGCGCGCGATGGAGAGGATGGAATCCTCATGTACGAGATGGAACAAGGTGGGCTTAAGGATGGGAGCTCTACCGGCGAGAGCAGCGATCGAGACGATAGCGACGAGCTTGATCGCCAACGATTAATACAAGTATCCGACGCGAAGACCGCAAAGACGAAGAGGTGGAAGAAGTGGTTGCTCATACACGCTACGATCATAGTTGGCGTCGCTTTCCTGTCCCTTGTGGTCTGGAAGTTCTTTTGGGGCAAGGGTGCGGCGAAGACATCAACAGCTCCCCAGCTGGCGAGCAACGGCAGCGCTCTATTTCTACCGACGACACTCATCTTGAGTCTCGACGGGTTTCGTGCGGATTTTCTCAACAGAGGTTTGACGCCAAGATTGAGCGCCTTCATCAAGGAGGGCGTGTCACCGCTGTATATGACCCCATCGTTCCCATCCGTAACGTTTCCTGTAAGTCGTTCCCCCGGCACTCGGTTACTGCACATTATCTAATATATGCGTAGAACCACTATACTCTCGCTACAGGGCTTTACCCAGAAGCACACGGTGTAGTGGGCAATACCTTCTGGGATCCGGACCTGAATGAAGAATTTTACTACACGGACCCCGATCGATCACTGGATCCAAAATTCTGGGGAGGCGAGCCATTCTGGGTCACAGCGGAGGAGCAAGGGGTTAGGACGGCCGTCCATATGTGGCCTGGAAGTGAAGCCCATATCGCAGGAATGGAACCCAGCTTTCTTGACAAGTATAACGGAAAGGAGAAGCTCCCTAAGAAGGTTGATCGAATTCTCGAATTTCTCGATAAACCAGGCCTAGAAGACCCGGAAGCCGACCCCAGCAACGTGAGACCGCAAATCATTGCTGCTTACGTCCCTAATGTTGACGCTGATGGCCATCGCTGTAAGTTAATGAAGTTAGATCAATAATGGCTTCCGCTAATATGACTTATTAGATGGCCCCAATAGCACCGAAATCCGGTCGACGATTAGCCAAGTCGACACGATGCTTGATGAACTATTCCATGGCCTCGAGAAGAGAAACCTTACCAGCATTGTAAACGTAATAATTGTGAGCGATCACGGGATGGCAACAACTGATGTTAGCCGGATGATCCAAATTGAAGATTTGATTGACATTGACAAAGTCGAGCATCTTGATGGGTGGCCTCTTGTAGGCATCCGACCAAAGAAGCCGGATGATTTGCAGCTGTTGTATGAACAGGCTGCTGAAAAGGGGAAATCGAACCCGAATTTTGAGGTCTACCTGAGAGACAAGGACATGCCGGAGCGTTATCATTTCAGCAACAACAAGCGCATTGCTCCCCTCTGGATCATACCGAAAACGGGCTGGGCCATCGTTCCCAGGGACGAGTTCAACATCGCGGAAGCTAAAGCGAATAATGAAATCTACCACCCTCGCGGGTTGCATGGATATGACCATGAGCATCCATTAATGCGAGCAATCTTCGTCGCCCGCGGGCCTGCGTTCCCGCACCAGCCTCACAGCAAAGTAGAGACTTTCCGTATGTAGCACCCTTCAGTGTCCACGTATTTGAATTTTACTAACTGCTCCTAGAAAATATTAACGTCTATAACATCCTCTGTGACTCTGTCGGCATGAAGGCGATGCCGAACAACGGGACTATCCATCTACCGCTCCGAGTTGTCGGTTTACACGACCCGGATACCTCTCTCGAGGAGCCTGCCGATCCCGTCCCGTCGGTGGCGACACAAGCGGACACTGCGACCGGAATGATGTCTATCCTTCCAGTAGCAACGAATTCCAAGGTTCCGGAGCCTTCGTCAACGGTAGGAGTAGATCCTCTTGTGGAGCCAGAGGAACCGCCGAAAGGCGACGAGGACGAGAGCGACGGCGCCTCGTGGTGGCAAGACACCTGGCAGTGGGTCAAAGATAAGTTCGACGGTTTAATTGATAAAGTGAAAGGGACTGGAAAGGAGTCCTCCTAGGGCTCCTGATTCTGTGTAGATTTGCATTTTCATCGTCCTTTGGCCAAGCGTGTTCTTCATTTTGTAGCGAGTATGCTTTCCCTACTCGCAATGGGAACCGGTGTTTTGGCGTTTTCGGGACCTGTCCCGTCGGGTACACGGCTACACGGCTCTTGGGGATAGAAACATATTTTCGATAGTTAATGTTTACAGGTCTATTTCTATTGGAAGTTATTATTCCTTTTTGGAATTATTGCTCGTGGAATATATCTTTTCTCTATCATTACGCTGTTATTGCTGGCTCGTACGTTTTGCTAACGCTACCAATTCGTCGTACTCGCCGCTATTTTTCAACATACCCCAAAGGGCGCCCTGATTACTAACCAGCTCTGCAGGTGAGCCGGCTCTTTGAAAACGGTTAGAATTGAAGAAATCGTGAAGGATTTTGTAAAGCAACGCAACGGTGAACTTACTCTAGGACTTTCCCTTCTTCCATAACGATCACATGGTCATAATCAACGATCGTTCGCAGCCTATGGGCGATAGTAATGATTGTCGACCCCGAGAACTCGGAGCGAATCAGTTGCTGCATGCGCACGTCCGTCTCGTGGTCGACGGAGGCTGTGGCCTCATCCAGGATCACCACCTTCGACCGACGGCACATGGCGCGAGCGAGTCCTAGGATCTGCCGCTGTCCGTTGCTGAAATTCTTACCGTTCCCGGCAACCTGGGTATGAATGGAAAGTCGAGGGCCGGCTGATTGACTGCCATCGTCGCGGGCCTGGATCAGGTTGCAGGCCGCAAGGATTGACTGCAGCTCCGTCTCATCAAGAGTGCCTAGGGGGTCCAGATTGGATCGAATGTCGCCGGAGAAAATCACCGAATCCTGCGGCACGAAACTGACACTCTCCCGGAGACGCTTGAGAGGAATGCTGTTGATGTCTACACCATCGATCGTGATTTTCCCGGCCACTACGTCGGTGGATCGTAACAGCGAGCGTGTGATTGTGCTCTTTCCACTACCGGTGCGACCGATGATAGCGACGCGCTGGCCTGGTCTCGCGCAGAACGTCACGTCCCTCAAGATAGTCGGCCCGTCCTGTGTGTACCGAACGGTCACGCCACTGAACTCTATGTGACCATTCGACGGCCAAGCCGCGGGAACAGACTCTGCCTTCGCCGCCTCTTCCGCGGGGTCCGCCTCCGGCTCGATGTCCGCGTACTCGGTGACTCGCTGGAACGAGTTCAGCTCCACCTCCAGCTCGTTCATATTCCTCACCAGCGTGAGGATCGTCTGACTCAGCCCGATCGCGTTCGTCAGCGAGAAGCCGACGAGACCCGGCGACCCGGACTTCCAGTAAGCGATGCAGCCGGCGGCGACGGCGACGGTGGCGGCGCAGAAGTCGGAGCGCACCGACACCCAGCGGTTGCAGTTGTACTGGGTCTCGAGCGCGCGCATGTACACGGCCAGCCGGTCGGCGAGCCGTCGCCGGAAGACGTCAATCGCGGGCTGCCCGCGGGCGCGGATAACGGCGAGCCCCGCCGCGGTGTCGCCGAAGTGCGAGAACAACGGCGACATCTTGACGGCGCACAGGCGCTTGACGGAGATCTGGGCGCGCGCGTACGCCTCGCCGCACGCGAAGCCCAGCAGGCATAAGACGGCGGCCGGCAGCGCGAAGACCGGCATGACGGACGCGATGCCCGCCAGCCGCAGCGCCAGCCGGATCCCGTTGTCCAGCGACATGCGCAGCCAGTCCACCAGGAAGCCGTCGAGCGACTGCACGTCGACGCCGAACCGATTGACCACCCGGCCCGCCGGCGTCGCGTCATACCACCGGAACGGTACCGCAAAGAGGGACGCCACGAGCCGCTCGTGCATCGTCTTGGCAGCCTTCCACCCGCCCCGCTGGTACATGTAGTTGTTGAGGAGCTGCAGCGAGATGAAGGCGGTCACCGTGCCGATGTATACTAACAGGTAGGAGGTTGCCCTGGTGGGGTAGTCGTCCCGGCTAGACAGTCCGGTCCAGATACTGAGCCAGAATGTTATGGAAAAATAGGCGACCTGCACCAGCAGGGTGTTGAGGATCGTGAGGGTAGCTGCCGAGTAGCCGCCGAAAAGGTACATGTACCTAAGGACTGTTCACATTGTCAGATATGTTGGTCGTAATGCTTAACGGTTGGGAACTTACTGAATCTTCGTGGCACGCGACCTGAAGCGCGTTTCTCTTCCGCTTCTGCTGCGTCTGTGTTGATTTCGTGTACCGCCAAGTCTACAGGTTCGCCTCGTTCGGGTAGACCTTCTGACTGAGGAGTTACCGCTGATTGCGACACGGCGTCCATTTCGATCTCTTCTTCTATGTGGGTAATCCGTTGCGATTTGACATCACTTGATGGTTTTTCGGCACCTATTTTCGTGAACAACACTCTCCCCTGAGACAGCGAAACCATAACTGCCGCATCTTCCAGGGCAGTGGGGTGATGTGTGACTAGAATAGTCGTTCGATCATTCAAGAGGCCGCTACGGAAACATCTTTCATAAATCCTTTGTGTTGTGTGCGCATCGAGGGCCGAGACGACATCGTCCAGAAGCAACGTCGACGAGGGCGAGTATAGAGCGCGAGCCAATGATATACGCTGCTTTTGTCCTCCTGAAATACTGGATCCCTGCTCTCCAACATGAGTCAAATCTTTTAACGGCAGTCGAGCAATGTCTTCAGCCAGGTCGCAAGCATAGATGATTTGCTTATACCTGCACTCATCGTACGGACTATAAAACAGAATGTTGTCGCGGATGCTACTACTCTGCAGCCAGGCTGTCTGCGAAACGTAGGCTACGTCCGAGGGACAACTGGCTTTTCCGGACTCCAGAGTTGTCTCGCCTAAAAGTGAGAGAAGCAAGGATGTCTTACCACTACCCGTATGACCAGTGATTACGTTCAATGCCTTTTCGCGGAACGAGACTGAAATATCCTGGAGGCGGAAGCTCGACGACGATGTTAGACTGAAAGTGGCATTTTGGAATTCCGGAGGCCCGGCCGGATGTCGGTGCCTCTCTACAGCGGACTCGAAGAATCTGTCAACTCGTTGCAATGATTCGCTTCCTTGCGCCACCCACTGAGCGACCTTGGATAACCACACGAACTGCGACCGTAAAGTCTCCGTAAGCGCTAACGCAGTGAAAGCCGTCGGGGCCCGAAGCGGCGTATCGGTGAACAGGACGAGCGACGTGAACATTGAGAGGAGGCTGACAAGGGAGAGCATATCGCCGGTCATGGCAATGAACATGGACGTAATGTTTCTCTTCCAGATGCGTTCTTGCTCCGTGGCTCGAATGGTGTTGATCATCTTAGATGCTACTTCTTCCCAAGCGAAGAACTTCAAAGTCCGGATCGACTGTAGATATTCGGAAATCCTCGAGAGTCGAGCATCGGTTGCCTCCATTACGAACCGATGCAACCGGGATTGGCGCCCGGAAAATAGGGCCGGGAAAGGGGTTAAAGATAAGAGCACGAAAACTCCTACCAGAGATGGCCATCCCAGCAGTTGATAAAGAAATGTCATCGCGATTATCGCTGACACTGTGCTGGCCGTCATGGCGTAGAAGATATCTGCAGCATTAGCTATGGCGTCGGCATCGTAGGATAATAGGCTTTCGATCTTGACTGAGCCTGGCTCTACACTATCGGTCTGGGCATCATCGGATTTTTTCCGAGACTGGTTTAACTGGAGAGTATCATCCGACTGCGACTGCATCACGACTTGATATATCTCCTGGATCATGGTGGCCTTGACTCTCACGAGGAGTCTCGTCCCCGTGAAGATTGACCGCTGATAGCAGACAGAACGGGTCATGGGTCCTATGAATAGGAGCGCAATCCACACGAATGGGTGCACGACGACCGTCTTCGAATCGGGATCCTCGAGAAACCCTAAGAGATTATACATAGCGAAAGGCGCAAGATATTCCGCCATCGCTGTTATGACAGACCACGTCATTATAGCCTTGATGTCGTGCCGAAATGCGAGGCAAAGCGTCCTGAGTGTTTTTCCGCCTTTTGAGCGCGCTTCGTGCATGCGGTCCAGCCATACTGTGGGCTTGTCGTATGTCGGGAGAGGAGGCAGGTCATCGATAGCCAAGTCTCTAACGAAGCCTCTTATTGTAAGGTATGTGAGCCATTCGTAAGATATGTAATATGAGAACCATGAGCAGGTCTCCTCGGGGGATGCCTTCTCGTTTGCGCTTTCCGAGGCCGCGCTCTCGAGGTTGGTTTCTTTCATGCGGAGCTGCCGAGGTGCTATTATAGCAATCATAAGCCCACAAGCTAAAGATGCTAATTCGATACACTCAACGACAGATGGCTTATGATGAGAACCAATAATCGCGGCAGGGACAAGCAGTCTCACAATCTCCAGGAATGTGATCGCTGCTGCCAAGTAATTCATGTGGCGGCTCAGGAGAACGCCAGTAGCGGTTGGCTTCCAGATGAACTGTGAAAACCCAAGGAGAAGCACGTATCCCAGAGCAACCGGCTGCATCCAATATCTGTCTTGAGATGCTATATACAATGCCAGCGGAAGCGCCGCAGCGAATACAATTACTTGTGTGGCTGCGTATTTAAGAGGCGTGTGTGTCCTGCGTGCCCCTTGGGACGGGTCAGGCTTAATTTTCCTGCCGTGGAATCCATGTGACAGTACTATAGATACCAGAAGTAAGACAGTAGACAGCGCAACACACGCGATGTATAGATACCCAGTTGCTATAAACTCGGACAGCTTGGAGGCACGATGCTGCCAAATTGCTCTTGGTAAACGTCAGATTATTCCGAGAGAAGAACCACGCATATACTTACCTTCTTGACCATTCTTCGTCTAGACTGTTCCTGAGGCCTTCGACTGGTACTGGTGTCACATTAAAGTTGATGGGAAACTGAAGAGGAATCTGCTGCATGTCCATAGTGTTCATGATGTCAGATGCTGCTTGCGGAGGCAGCAGTTCTTCCGCGTGTGAGACGGCAGATACGTTAGCCCTTGGATATGAGCAGCCAGAAGAGAACCAGAATCCATGGCTACATCGAGATATTATTCTCTGCTCCTCTGGCCAGGCCCGGCATAGAAGATAGAAGGCCAACTGCTAAGAGGCTACTATAATGTAAGATAGCCGCACTATCCCTCAGCGGGTTAGCATACCTCGGGAGGTAGTGTCATTGGCTGGAGAGCCGTAACGGGACCCGCTACAGATCAAGGAGACGAGAAGTTGCCCGATTCGGAAGGTATCAGACCGAGGAGGTATGACACTGAAGAGGTAATTCCTACAGGTAAACTCGCGTAGCTCATTGCCTTCAGCTTACGCGAGTGAGGTGTCATGAGGTCCAATTCACCACTAGGGCTGAATCTATCGTCGTCGCTAGATGACCAGATAAGATGTCGGCTCTCCTAGAGTGTCGCTTCGTATGAGAGAATTCTACGGTGGCTAGATAATGGCAGATTCCATTGGATTTCACCTGCTCAAGTATTTTACAATTTCCCACTTAATGCAATCATTTGTACCACGGCTAGGTCCAATAGGGGGTCCGGAAATGGCTATAGAGGTGTACGCGCTGTAACGCCGTAGAAATATAGTGAGCCATAGGGCATCAATCACTACAACCCGCTATAATTACAGCAGTATGTTGACCCTTTTGGGGCTTATATTTACCAGGTGAATGCCGCATGAACCATTCCCATATGGCGGGTAAAAGGGGTAAATATTCTTGTAATGAAGTTCTTCGATCAGTGGGATCTGCCCCATCACCCTCCACTTCGAAGAAAACACCCTGACATAGGTAAACTCTTCTTCTCCTTAACATTTAGAAGACAGCCATGAATACATCAGAATGATATAGCCGGGGGATTTGAGAAATGATGACAAGGATGTCCAGGCGGTTCTCGCACGGGACGACATCCTTGAGTGCGCAGTCTACGCAATGATTACCAGATGACACCACGTGTTCATGCATCCTCCCAGTCGTCGAAGTTTCGGATCAAGTCGTAATAAAGCCTCACTCCCTCCAAGTGGGCAGCCATTCCCATCCGCTCGTCTATCCCGTGTTGGTTTAGACGCATTCCGTCTCTCGAAGGGGTAAACCTGTAGATATTCCTCGTCAAGTCCCAGTAATGAACAGTATCAGTGTTCCCCGTCATAATATTTCCAACGGGAACCACAGTCTTGCCTTTACCGCTCTCGGTCGTCTCGAATACCTGTCTCAAGGTACCACTGAAAACTAGCCACACACCGTTATCGGTGGGCGAAATGGGGGCTGGATCTAGTGTCTGCAAGGATTCCGCCGCCAAAATCCGAGATGACCCTGTTTCCAGGTTCAAACTTCCCGTGTTGGAAGTATTGAAACCTTGAAAGTCAAGGTCGTACTTCTCTATGACAGGGGCTAGCACCTCTCGGATATGGTCGTTTATTTGCTGGGCTGATTCGTGCAGTGCTACTCGATGGTTTACCTGGAGCCGGACGCTTTCGGGTAGAGCGTTCACTTTCACGCCGCCACTGATTACATCGATAGCCTGAGAAGTCTGCATCAGCCACTTCTCCTCCGTATCTTCTTCTGCGAGCTTCTCCGCAATCTCCTTCTCATCTCCATTTAGGAGAGCGTCTCGTAGCCACGGCTGAACGTCGTCAGCTGAGTATCTCGCCCTGCATTCTAAGACCCTTCTGAAGGGGCTGGAGAGGGTGAGACGCGGAGAATACGGGTTGTTCTCTAACGCGACGATTGCATCTGCCATAATGCCAATGCCAGTGTGCTTGGGCGGCCTTGAGCTGTGCCCGCCATTCACGTCGAGTGTCAGCTGCACGTCGTAATAACCCTTCTCGCCTACGCCAGGGTAGGCGTACAGGACGTCATCTCCCTGCCCCTGAATTCCCATACCGCCTTCGTCTAGAACGAAAAGGAATGAGTCGAAACCCCATTCTTCGATGAGCGATTGATTCAACGCGCCTGCGCCCCGGAAGCCGCTCGTCTCCTCGTCAAAGCCAAAGGCAAGCACGATAGTGCGGCGCGGCACGAACGACTGCGAGAGTAGATCCTCGATAGCCGAAAGGATCCCGATGAGGACATTCTTACAGTCAGCAGATCCTCGCCCCCATAGGAAAGTCCCGTCAAAATGACCTTCGTATGGTGGGTACGTCCAGCGACTAGGGTTACCAGCAGGAACGACATCTTGATGCGCCGTCAAGAGAATGGGCTTCTTAGATGCATTTGTACCTTTGTAGGTATACCGGAGACCGAAGCGATTGACCTTACGAAGCTCAAGTTGTGAATGTCTAGCGCAACCCAATCAGAATGCATGCGAAAATAACACGGGCAGATGAATACTCACACGAGTGGGAACAATTTCTCTAGCACCTGATGAAAGTCCAGGAACGGCGCCCAACGGGGGTCCTCCTCAACGTCGCCGTTATCGTCATAGCTCTCAGTTGGGACTCTCACGGCAGCGGAAAGACGGTCGACTTGCAATTGCAGCTGTCGCAAACTGATAAAGTGTTCGCTTGTCTCGAGGCCATCGTCGCTGGGGACGGTGACATGCGGCAGGGGACACCAATTTTCTGAGTAATCGCGAGATGGTCTACTACCACAAGATAAACTCGGGATCCGTGAGCGCAATGGCTGGCTGAAATAAAAGGGTATCAAGCACAGGCAGCTCATACCACAGAGTATTAAGCTCCTCTTCCTATTGCGCGGCCGCTTCCGCTCGTAAGGGGCATCGCATCGGTGCTTCTCCATTTTCAAAGCAGTTGGAGATGCACTGAGAGTCGAGCCGGTATGAGTAGTATGGTGTACTTCGTAGTGTCGGTGTCATTAATTGGTAGGACGAAGATGGAATAGAAGTCTACTCCCCGCATGGTTTCACGAACTTACCAAAAAGGGGAAAGATTAGCCGATTGGATGACGAGTCACATGTAGGTAGGTAGGTAGGTAAACCTAATACCGAATACATTCTCAGAAGAATCGGGCTTAGCATGCTACTACTCATACCTTTATGAGTGAACGTAGCCGTAAATGTGTCCTGGTTGGCATGGTCGCCTGGCGCTTGCTAAGATATTTACCAGTATCTGCTTTTGGATATCAAGTGCACTCCAAGACCGGAGGCCGGGAGACCCAAACTCAGTCCGCAACGGAAATAATCAACCAGTCTATTGGCTTACCACGAATTGTATTACAGCATACCCATGTATAAACATACTGGTAAATGGTTCGTTACACATTTTGCATCTCTGTAGCATTGCGTCAGGGGGTATCGGAGCCGAGATAAACTGCAATGATACCTCCCTCTCCGCTGCCGATTCCTTAGACGAGAGTCAGCAGTGATGGCTTAGATAGAACGTACAGGGCCAGAGAACACATGTATCTGCGCTTACCTTATGTATGAGTAGCTTGCGCAATATTGGCAAGCGATATTATCATAGAGAGATTACACACCTTAACTTGAGGGGCAATTCCCTTTCGCTCATGTAGTCCGTTACGTACCATAGTAGACTAATCTCAGCTCATATAATGAACATATCTCCCGTATCTCGCTTCATAACCTCGAGATAGTCAGCTCGAACTCCCTCGGTGCTCTGAATCTTGATAATGCGCTCGAGAAGTAGACGGGTCTTGCGGAAATTGGCTCCCCAGACTTCCGCCTCGCTCAGCGTCTTTACCGCCCAATCTTGAGCGACGATGTCGGTCGTCTCAATTCCAGCCAGGAACAATAGTCGGGGCCAGATGTTCTGTGGCGACGGCGGACGAAACCGGCCGACCCAGGACGCCAGACGGATAATGTAGGTTGCCGCGTCTTGGGCTGGTGTGAGCTTGCTCGGCATATTCATCGCTGTGGGAGCCGGCAGCATCCTGTGGAAAGTTATAACAACCGAGTAAAAACTTGCTAGAAGGAGAAGGCAATTGAAACGTCTTGTAGTTATCCTGTTGGGAAGCGAGAGCGTCGGCTTGGTGAGAAACTCTATGATCGGACGGACGGCAGGGTCGCTCTCGAGTCGTGAGAGGATGGCTTCAAGGCCCGCTTGGACAGTCGACCATATTGCGACCGGGGCTGGGCCCGATCTACGGTATAGTTGGACAATGCGGCTTTCTAGTAGATCAAGTTCCAGCGAAAGCCGCAGGCAGGGCTTTAGATCCTCGTTGTTGGGAGGCGCACTTGGGAATGCAGCATCTATAAAGTCATATTCTGAGCAGAATAACTCGAGACTGCGCAAGAGACGACCAGCACCTCCGATGCAGGATGCTCGAGCATCGTATGCACCTAACCACTAATAGTAGAAGTTAGTAATTGCCGCTTTTAGGCTTTACTTTGAATTGGCCGAAAGGGGGTAAGGGGACTTTTACCACTAGCATTCTAGAACCGACGTGTCCAAGGGGTGTAGCTTCCCCACCGGCCCTCTGATGAAGGCGATGGGCATCGACAAGGTCAGCAGCGAACTCCAGATGCCGACAGAAAGAGTCAATGCCTCGAGCTGCGAGGAGCTCAAACTGTAAAGCGAACCAAATCGTGACGATAGAGAGCTCGAAATGCAGAGCGACGTTTTGGTCCTGGTGTATCAGTGAAATGGCCTGCACGTATCGCTCCTCTGCGTTTCGGATCAAGTCGGGCTCCGATCTCGTCTGGCCAAGATGCAAGGCTGTCCAGGACATTATGGCGTTATAGAGGGGCGCATAAAATAGAGCCATGTTGCTGAATATGTGGCTATAGATGTTATCGTCACCCGATGTCCGTATCTTGGCGTAGCTGGTCATGACGTTTAGATAATGCTGAATAAGTCTGTGGTCTTCGGGGCCAATCACGACAGCGGCATCCTGAACCGCAGCCGAGATTTCATTATGGCACACTACTGACTCCGATAGTGTTGCGCTCCCCGATGTCTGTGGGGACCAGCAATCTTCGCCAGTAAGCAAGTCGAAGTTCATATTGAGGTCGAAGAAAGCCGGTATATAACCATTATCCATAGGGGTCTCATATGAATTCATCTGCGGGCTGAAGGAGCAAGGCTCTGGTATTGCCTTGGCCACGGCTCCTACTGAGGCCTGAATAGGTGAGCTATGCGCCATACCCGGACTGTCCGAACTAGTGTCGCACTGCTGAGTCCTGGGAAGTGATTCTGAATTGGCCTTTGGTGTCTCGATATTGCGATCTACCCCTGAAGTGACACGCTGTGGCGGCGACGAAGCATGGGATTCACTAGGTTTCGCCTCCGGCTGCATTTTGTTGTAGCGGGAATTGACGAATCGTACACGATATCGCAGTGTCTCTGCAGAGTTAGCTGCGCGCCCAGGCTCGTAGGAGCACGTGAGGCCCAGTCGTTGACAAGCTTGGCATAAAGGCTTCGTTTCGTCGCAACGAACCTTACGACGGCGACATGAAGAGCAGCCGGTCTTGGACCTTGC
This sequence comes from Hypoxylon sp. FL1150, assembly GCA_022495205.1. Lineage (NCBI taxonomy): Eukaryota > Fungi > Ascomycota > Sordariomycetes > Xylariales > Hypoxylaceae > Hypoxylon > Hypoxylon sp. FL1150. Next base: position 213,057 of record MU376212.1, on the reverse strand, counting down.
CGGCCGAGTTCGATTCATGGTTCAAATCAGTGGCTCTCCCGAAATCCCTGGGGCGTTGTGTCGAGTTGTGGCGTCGACAAGCGAACGCTAGCTAAATATAGCCTACGTCAAGACAGTGCAATATCGGCGATCCAGCAGATCTACCTAAGATATGCGCCAGTCTATCTCCGACCTCCAGGTAAGCATACTCCCAGCAGAGAGGGTATGGATCTAGAATGTCGTCGGGTTAGGTTCTTCCCGGCCGATTGCCGTTGCGGAAACGAAAGTGATCGATAAGATAAAGCCCCTGGGATGTGCTATGTGGTATGACGGCCGGGTGGAGACTGGAGACGTGGGCCCTTCGGCTCAATATTCCCCAATGGAGAAGCCATCTCGGCAAAGCCAGGGCGAAGAACGAACGACCCTGGAGATGATCCTGGAGATAACCAACCAAAATGTTACAATGGAACCCTAGCTGGAATACTGGCTTCCCCCATGGTTCCCCGTGGCCTAGTGATAGTTCAGAGATAAGACGCACGGCCAATCTGAATTATAAAGACGACGAAGGCCTGTGAGATGCAATGTAACCCTCGACTCGACGCGACAATTCCCAGCACCGCTTTGCTTAGGTACTTACCGTGTTTCCCAAGCGGGTCTGATATTCCATCATGGAGAAGAGCTCCAAAACCACGACCGACTCGTCGTCCATACACGAGGGCAGACAGGATGATGTTGACAAGGCGTACGAGTTCGCCAAGCAGCATCAAGTCGAGCTGAACCAGGACGACAACAAGCGCATCCTGCGCAAGATTGACCGCAACCTTTTGCCATTGATGATTATCACTTACACCCTCAACTTTATGGTATGGTTCCCCCCTGTACTCGACAACTATTATGTATCCGTGGTGGATACGGTCGAGCCTTGTTTAATATTTTACTAACACGGCATGTTTCCAAACACAGGACAAGAATGCTCTATCTTATAGTGCCAACTTCGGTCTTACCACGGACAACGTACGTAACGCAGGTTCTTGTCTATGGTGGCACTGACCTCATACCCTGCAGCATCTCGTTGGAAACCAGTACAGTTGGGCCTCTGGTTCGATTTTCTACCTTGCGTATATGGTTTCCCAGCCCTTCGTTGCTCGTCTCATCGTGCGCTTCCCTATCGGCCGTTTCGTAGCGATTGCTACCATACTGTGGGGCGCGGTTCTTATGACGATCGCGGCCTCTCGTTCCTTCGCTTCTCTGATGGCAATTCGTGCAATCGTAAGTTCACCCTATAATCTTAAGGCTATGTAAAATGTATCATGCTCACCATCATATCTAGCTTGGATGCTTGGAGTCCTGTATCAACCCAGCGTTTATTGTTATCAGCTCGCAATGGTGGACAAGAGAAGAGCAGCCATTGCGCATCTCGTATTGGGTGAGTTTCACAAAGGCTCTGACCAAACTCTATCAGAAGGACTAACATGCTAATTAAACGTCAAATCAAGTATCTGGGAAACAGTATAGGCCAGGTAAGCTATCTCCGAGCCCCTTAATCTGCTATAACAGATGGCTAAATGACTAATCTTTCAATAGGTCTGCGGTGGACTATTAGGATATGGAATTGCTCACATTAACGGCAGTATTCCCAACTGGGCCTACTTCTTCTTGATCTTCGGCGCCATCACCATCTTCTACGGTGGTTTCTTGCTCTATTATCTTCCCGACTCACCATTAAATGCCCGCTGGCTTTCCGATGAGGATCGCGCTTTGGCCATCGAGCGTGTCCGAAGCAACCGTACGGGTGTCGAAAACCACGTCTGGAAGTGGTCGCAGTTCAAAGAATGCATAACGGACATCCAATGCTGGATCCTCGTGGCAACCTTCTTCCTCGACGATATACCAGCGGGTGGAGTTGGCTCTTTCGGCTCTATCGTTGTCAAAGGTTTCGGCTTTAGCACTCTGTACAGCACGCTGCTTTTGGTCCCCCTCGGCGTAATCCAAGCTATCTGCATCTTGTTCGGCGGTTTCATGACCAGGCGATTCAAGAACATCCGAACCTGGATGATTGCTGGTATGCGTTCGCGGCTTGAATACACAACCTTTTATTCCTTCTAACTGCGCTATAGGCTGCCAGGTACCCGCTCTCATCGGGGCTGTTCTTCTCTATACCTTGCCTCGAGAAAACCAACGTGGCCTCCTCGGCAGTTATTACGTAGTACAAACCCACGGCATCGTGGGGACGTTGACAATGTCCCTCGTATCGTCCAACTTTGCAGGCTACACGAAAAAGGCTACCGCGGGCGCGATGATGTACGTTGCATTCTGCGTCGGACAAATTGTTGCACCGCAGCTCTTCCTCACGAACGAAGCCCCGGCTTACAAGACCGCGTTCCTTGCCGCTTTTGTCTGTTTCGCTCTGTGCATCTTGTTCAGCATCGCTCTGCGATTCTACCTTATCTGGGAGAACAAGAGGCGCGACAACATGGTCCTGGCCGAAGGCGAAGCTAGCAGCGCTGGTAACGAATTCCTCGACCTCACGGACAAACAGCAAAAGGACGTGTTCCGCTATGTGTTGTAACGGACCATTAAACTAAACAAGTTTGTCTTAAGGGGCAGAAGTTCCTCAGGAGGCTCGGGAGGTGGTTCATATATGTTCATTGGCACATAGGCGCCTATGTTTAGATCGTGACTCCGGGGGAAAGTGTGCTTGCTCCCTAGTTACCACCTCCTAATATGATATCAATCAACTTCTACGAGCAAATGATTGTGGGCGTCCAGTGGCAGGATCAATGCCACGTTGGTATCGTAGGTAAAGTACCTACCTCCTACCTGGTAATGAAATGCGCGGCAAGAAGCAATTCTTCCCGAATGATAATGAAAATGCCATTTCTTTAGGTTCTGAACATCACTATGTCCAGTCACATCTCGCCAATTTACCGTTACATAATGCCATGAGACATGGAGCACAAATCAGCATGATACACCTTATAACCTTAATGTCATCCTAATCCCAAGGGCTCGTTTAGACAGCTTCTATATTTCTTCAACATTTAGAATATCTCGTATCCTAGCTCTTTGTTGATTCAGGTATAATCCCTTAAACCAAAGCCGGGCAGCTATCGATATAATAACAAAATACCCAATAAACCTCCCCTCTAGACTTGCCCATGTAAAGGAGCTGCTGATATTCTATTATGTGTTGGGCCGCTTGGTGACTTCCTGCTGGCAGATATTGGTGTTGACGGGTGCATCGCGTTAAGCGAAGCGGAGCTTGACTCGTAAGCCAAACTAATAACTACCCCGGAAAGTCCAGAGCGCTCCATTACCGGCGCTATGGGTGTATGGGTCAGCCCTATCGACGCACTCGGGTTAGGGACTGCCTAATTGGGAAATAATGAAGCGACGTCGTATCTGGGCGACGATCTTACGAGTCGGCACGCAGACTCAATGCCTCTACCGGTTTGGAGCTTTCTCGATGGCGTTTGCTTGAGTAATTTTTTCGCGGTATGAACTGTTAAATATTGCGGGAGAGAATCCTACTGCCGAGTTGAGCTCAATGCTACGATAGCTCAGTAGTGCCCCAAGAACATGGAAAAGGCGCACTGGCAGGGACCTCGTCGCTCCGGCCGACATCATACAGATAGGGGAGGTCTCCTTGGCATTAAGAACAACGTTGTCTTAACTGTCGTTGTTGCAATCATTACCACATATTTTCTTTCCAGCCAATGGCATGCGCCCCGTCACCAGGCAAACTGCAGGCACACGTACCAAGTCGATGCGGCGGACCTAGAATATGGCCTCAGACAATGCGCCTTGAATCAGCAGCGTCCAGTCGTTGACGAAAGCTTAGCATTCTCTCGTTTGGCCGCACGGTCGAGCGTGGGTCCACGGACTATCCTACACAATGCAACTCTCATCAACGGCGACGGCACTATTACTAGGGAGTGTAGCATAGAAATCCAAGATGGGATCTTCACGAAAAGTACAAAGACTCCGGCTGATGACATAGTGCCAGCCACCCAAGACGATAGAGTCATAAATGTACAAGGACGGATCGTAACGCCAGGTCTCGTGGACATGCACTCGCATGCCGGCGTGAGAGAAACACCTCAACTCTGGGCAACGGAAGACGTTACTGAGATATCAGCTCCGGTGACACCTTGGGCACGCGCAATCGATGCATTTAAGCCTCACGACCAAGCCATACCCGTCATTGCCAGCGGCGGCGTGACGACCTCCCTGATTTTAACTGGCGCAAAGAATCAAATTTCAGGGGAAGGAGTTGTCGTTAAGATGAAGTGGGCCAACTCGGTCCGCGATATGCTGGTGAACACGACCGGTAGCAGCGGCAAGCCTCAGAGATATCTCAAGATGGCCATGGGCGAGAACCAAAAGCGACAATTCGAACATTCGTCTACCGGGCCTTCTACGAGGCTTGGAGAGTCTTACTGGTATCGTAAAGCATACGATAACGCAGCACGGCTCAAGCGCGAACAAGACCGATGGTGCGAGGCCGCTTCGACGGCGCAGGGCCTTATGTCCATAACGCAAGAGTACCCCCGTTCTCTGGAATGGCAGACGTTGGTCGACGTCCTACGCGGCGACTTGCGCGTTAACGTGCACGGCTACGAAACGGAAGATATCCTAGCTATGTTTGACCACGCGGACGAGTTCGGCTTCAACATCACGGCATTGCACCATGCTCTGCACACGGATCTGGTGATGGACCAAATCAAAGCGAGGGACATCGCCGTCGTTGGATTTTCGGATTCATGGGGTGATAAGAAAGAACTCTATAATGTGTCTTCATACCTGCCGAGACGAATTAGCGAGTATGGCATTCCTTTCGTGCTCACGCGCGACCATCCGGCAGAGCATGGCCAGTGGTTGATATACGAAGCCCAAATCGCGCACCACTTCGGCCTCGACACGGAAAGCGCTATTGCGTCCATTATCTCGTTACCCGCACGGCTTCTTGGCCTCGACAATCGGTATGTAGATAAACATGTCCTTACTTTCATCTCTGTCCCGTATCCGAAGCTAATTCAGGCTAACATTGTGCAGAATTGGATTCGTGCGTCCTGGTTACGATGCAGATCTTGTGGTATGGGACCGTCACCCCTTACAAGTCGGCGCCACGCCCCTTGAAGTATATATCGACGGGAATAGCGTAGCCCGTGCGTCTGACAGTCTGTGGAAGACTTCGGAATCCTCACTGTATGCGAAGGAAGCGCCGATCTCGAGATCTAACGACCAGTCTAAGACTGCATGCAAGTCTGGCCAGTCTGACATCGTAATCCGCGGTTTGAAAACGAGCTTCGTCGGTAACGATGGTCTCCGAAGCGAAACCCCCGAAATAGGGAACGTGACGGTTGTAGTTCGCGCTGGCCACGTTGTGTGCGTCGGCGGAAGCAAATGTGACAATGCAGCAACGCAAGCTCTCGATGATGATGTTCCCACAATGGTTCTGAAGGATGGCCATGTGCTTCCCGTAAGTCTATACCATCTCTAATCTTATTCCAAGTCTGACAAGAGCTACATTAGGGGCTCACTATTGTTACTCGGCAACATGGCCTGACTGAAATGCGTCAAGAGCCGTCAACAGCTGACGGGTTTTCGGCGGGAGAGGAATATGCGAAGCCACTCTCGAGTCAATTTGGGATCAAATTCGACGGCATACACCTCGGGAGAGCTTATCGGGGTGGTGTTACGCGAATTGTAACGCCGCCGCTGACGGAGGGTTTTTTCCATGGAATTAGCACCCTGTTTCGCTCAGGGGCAAGGAGTAGTACGTGACCATTCCCCTATCAATTCACTCAGAAATACTGACTGTTTCTAGTTCTCGATGATGGCGCGATCGCTAAACCGAGTGCTGCTCTTCACTACACTATCGGCCATAGTGCGAAATGTAGGCTTTCGCCTCCCCGCTACTTCACCCATGGGAGCCGAGCTAACCAAAATCAAGCGGCATTGACACCGTCTATAACATCGCAAATTAGCCAGCTGCGCGACCTTCTTACCGTAGACAAGCTCATCAATCCTGTTTACCAAAGTGCGGCGCGGGGTGAACTTCCCGTCGTCGTTCACACTAATAATAAAGATGTTATCGCACACATGGTAGCCCTGAAAAAAGATACAGGCGCTCATATCGTCGTTATGGGTGGCTCCGAAGCACACCTCTTGGCAGCAGAGCTCGCAGATGCCGCGGTACCGGTCATCGTAGCGCCGTTTTGGGGATGCGAGCCCCTTTTCTGGGATTCTCGCAACTGTCTCCCCGGCCCGCCCTTGACGGACCGTCTGGGACCGCAAGTACTGCTGGACGCGGGTGTCAAGGTCGGTATCTCGAACTGGGACGACACCAACAACCACATTCGAAACAGCATTTGGGAGGGAAGCTGGGTCGCGGGTCCGGGAAATCAAAGTCTAGCTCTCGACTTGGTGTCTAAGAACATCGAGGATATTTTGAAGCTCCCGCGAAGTAGGGATTTCGTGATCTACGAGGGAGATCCGTTTAGCTTCGGTGCTTCGGTCGCGCTGATCTTCGAGGAGGGGAAGGTGCAGAATTGTTATCCGAATGTTGACGAGAAGTAGCAGAATAATATGATACGTCACTCCGACCTGTCGGGGGGTCTGATTTCGCACGACTTCAGCAGCTCAGCATAGTCGGTCATTACATGAAATACAGCGACTAAGGTAAGATAGGTAGATAATATACCTATTTCGATAAGCTATATAAGGGAAATAATACTATTATAATTAATAAGCTTTTTTATCCGATAAGAATACGTATTTATTATAATTTTAAATAAAATAATAATAATAATAATTATTTAATTTATTATTATATATTTAAAAGATATTAGAATTTCGTAAATTTAATTATTAAATTAATAATAATTATTAAAAAATATAAAAATTTATTTTTAAAATTAAAACCGTAATTATAAATATTATTAAAAAAAAAATTAAACGTATAATTATTATAATTATATTTAATTATTAATTTAATATTATTATTAATATATTTTAATATTAAAATAATAATTAATTATTACGTTTAAAAATTTAAAAAAAAAAGGATTATATAATTTAAAATATATAAAATAAATAATTATATTTAAAAATTTATCGAAATTTTTATATAATATATTAAAAAATATAAAACGCATTAGATATTTACGTAAATAATAATATTTTTAAAAAATAATTATAATATTATTATTTAAAAAAATTGCAAGGCGCTTCTGATCAGAATGTGTAATGTGTGTGTCAATTAGAAGCTATCGCTAAGTGGGCTGATTGGCTAGAAGAGGTCAAGGCTCGCAGAGCCGCGCTTAGTCATCCTTCTTCTAGATAGCCTACCATCTCCCGCCTCAACGAAAGAAAAAGACAACGACCACGTTGTTTCTAATCGATATCTTAAAAATAGCTCCTTAATGATAGCTTCTTAAAGATAGCTTCTAGCGATATAATCCTCCATAATACAGGTGCCACGCCGGGCCCAAGAGATAGATCGGAGAGAAATCGGTTCGGTCGGCCGATCGGGAAGAATTAGGTAGTCGGGTAGGAAGGTAGAAGAATTGAGGTCGGATTCTTCAAGATGTACGAATCTTGTAATCGATCTACCGAAAGGGGCCGAAACGATTCAATCATCGTACGATTGATCGTGAGGAGAGATGGATTTTTCGTATCCGTTGAGAGTGGCTGACTAGAACCTCAGCTTCAGGACCCATTCGGGCCGAAGGCAGGCGAGCCTAGAAGCAAATCTTTAATGCAGAAAGCCGATTATTTCGTATGGTCAAGATGGATTTATTCGTATCCGTTGAGAGGGTGTCGGCTAGTTGAAACCTCAGCTTCAGGCCAGAACGCAGGGACCGGCCGCGATCGGGCAGAAAGAAGGCAGGCAAGCTTCGCAGCGATTTAATTCAAAGGAGCCATCGTATAGAAGGAATTAGGATAGGGCATCTGCAATTGAAATTGCAGACGGTGTAGCAGTGAAGCTACCAGATGCAAGGCGCTTCTGATCAGAGTGTGTAATGTGTGTGTGTCAATTAGAAACTATCGCTAAGTGGGCTGATTGGCTAGAAGAGGTCAAGGCTCGCAGAGCCGCGCTTAGTCATCTTTCTTCCAGATAGCCTACTAAAAATAACGTATTACGAAATATATATATTTAATAATTTTTAATATATATAATAAATTATTTTTTTTTTAAAAATAAAAGCTTTTAGAAATATTATATATATTTAAATAAGTTTTTTTTTTTAATAAATATATTATTAAAAATAATTTTAATAATTTTTATAAATAAATAATTTAATTTTTATTCGAAAAATATTAAAATAATTTAATAAATATTAAAAAATATATTAAATTTAATATTTTTATTATAATATAAAATATAATATAATTATAAAATAAAAAAAATAATATTAATTTATTTATTATATATTAAAATAATTTTAAATTATAATAAAATAATATTTTATTTAAAAATTATATAAATATATTAAAAAATAATTTAATATTATTTTATAAAATTAATAAACTTTTTATTTAAAATAATATGAAAATTTATAAATTAAAATAAATTAAAAAATAATTTAAAAATTATAAAATTTATATAATTAAATAATTTATATATTTTTCCGATTTAAATCTTATTAAATATATTTAAAAAAATTTAAAAAAAAAAATATTTAAATTAAAATTTAAATTTTAATATTTAAATAATAATTAAAATATTATAATATATATTAAAAAATTAATTAAATTAATAAAATAAATTATAAATTTCAATTTTATAAAAAAGCTTATTCGTTTAATAAAATATCGTTTTATAATAATATATTAAATTAAAAAATAATATATTAAATATTAATAATTAAATTTTAAAAAATCGTATAATATTTTTTATTTTTTAATTATTTTAAAATTTAATTTTTTATAATTTATTAAATATTATTATTATTTTAAATGGTAAAAGTAAAATCCGTTTTTATCGGATAAAAATACTTAGTAATTATAAATAATCAGCCGGCGGGCGACATGAAATTAACCCGTGGTATAATCAATGTGAAACGTAACATAATTCAAAAAGATACCCTAGTCCGAAGTAGATATGTACCTATAAGGTATGGATATGCATGTACTATGTATGTATTAGTAAGACGGTATGGCACGGCCCCTGCACTCGACGATCTTGCAGGTAGCAATGCGCTAGTTTGCTGCGTGATGTGTCAGCGAGGACTATGCGCTAAAGGTACAGCTCCATCGAAAGTCGCTGTCGATTCTTCATCGTTAAGCCGAATCATGTAATTACTATGAAGGCTATGAATTCTATAACCTTGGTATGTGTTTACTACTCGAGCCAATCCAAAGTTCATCTGCTTTTAAGATGAAATTGCGAAAGCTGGTTCGCCGCTAGATTGATCTATGTTGGACTAAAACAGATTGAAATAAAGGGGCTCAAGAGGCCACGAATGGAGCAACTAATAACGGAAACCGAACCAAAACTAGCCCGTACAAGAAGCGACACGTAAAGTGCGATGAGACTCGCCCGAGTTGCGATAATTGCCTCGAGGTTTGTAACCCCTTACACCCGACACACCGGTATTTAATAACTAAGAACTAGTACAGAGCCGAGGGGCATGCGAAGGCTATGTTATTATACCAAGGAAGAAACCGTCTAGCCCATTCCAGGTGCGATGGGATTCTAGGCAGCTAGTTCGCAGCGTATCTCCACCTATGTAACTGCAACTTGATCCGGACTCTCTCGACTTTCAGGATGGCAGGGGGATACTCTATTTTCCAAGAATTCGTGGAGTTGTCGTCAGGCCACTGGATAACTGCTGTCGGATGCAATGACTTGTGGACTTTATTGACTTCATTGCCCCGGCTTGCTTTCTCCGAGTGCACGATTCGCTCCGCCGCGATCGCCGTCGGCGCACTGAGCTTGTGGCATCGTCAATCTGCCCAAGAATCGCTCCGCGTGATTGATGGGCCAACCGCCCCGAAAGTGGAAAGAGATACGTATCACTTCTATGCTATCGCGTGCTACTGCCGCCCTTTCAAGTCATAGAGCCAGCGAGCTTCCACGCGGGACGCAATTTTTCTGTCAGTTTTAGGTTTAGTGTTTGAACACTCGGAGGCGGAAAGAGAGCTGCTTTAACCTACATTAACCATGGTTTATCCATGCTACTTGAGCTTCTCACAGGTGAAGAACTAGAACGCCGGGTAGCCGAGCCAAGTCTTGCGCCAACCCCTCTCATAGAAGTGATATCCAGCATATATATACCCCTGGCGATGCAGTCAAGAACGGTGCTTAACGGCAAGAATGGAGATGGCCCATCGTTGCCGTCTCTTGCCAAAGGGCTGCGGAACATTGGGAAAACCATGGAGTCCTTCATGGTCTTACTGAGCCGATTAACTCGCCCCAGGGCAAGCATGTATCACATTCCAGCTGTCTTCAATGACCTCAATGAGTTCGAAGAGTATTGGATCGCTGCGCAGCGCGCCTAGGTCGTCATGGCTTCCATCATGACGGAGGTGGTGCGAGTGTCTCCCCTCTAAAGACGACGAGATCGTCGAGAAGTTTTACTCCGCCCTTCTCAGCAACGGCCAGTTCACGGAATTCTCTGCGAACTACGGCAAGGTGCTTCAAAAGCTGGATGCTGCATTTCGATACCTTTTCGACAGAATTCTCACGTTCGATGCCGAATCCCCAGAATGTCTGAAAGCGATCTATCTGCGCCTAGAGTACGTGGGTGTCTATATCTTCGGTAATGCCCCCCAGTTTCTCGAGATCGAGACATTGCAGGCGCGTCCACCGTTATTCCGCGAATATCTGGCTCTTGCCGAGGTTGCTTTGCGGATAATCAAACATGACATTAAAAACCTGGCACACCGGTTCTCCCTCCACTGCAATGTTTCGTGGGTCCTGCTGATCACATCAATGTTTTCCAGAGATCCCCTCTCACGCGAGAAAGCTGTAGCGTTAGTAAGTAATACTCCTTAAGTCCTATAAACCCCTAGTTGGTGCTAATAAGGAACAGCTTCGAGATTATCCCGCTCAAGATAGGATATAGAATACCCGTTCACTCTATTTCCTAGCCCTTCGAAACCGGAAAGTTGAGAGAATCAACGCGACTGGAGGCGCTCCCCCGGAACAGCTACAGCATCTCTGGCGGCGTGAGTTCGTTTTCGAGAACGGTGCCGATCGCATTTTGTTCCGCTACTTTGACAAGGACGAGGTTGCGGGAGGATGGCAGTTGATAGAGGAGACGGCCGAAGTCCGGGGGAAGTCCGACGACATAGATTGGAAACGGCAACCCCCGGCAACCCCTAACTGGATTGGGAGGTCTTCTGATAAAGGACTTTTATATGGAACGAGTAGATGCGAAGATACTTGCAGGAACTATTTAAACACATGGGCAAGCGAATGCGACATGCGCCGAGTGATGAGAGCGTGGCGTCCGGGGCGTCGATGTGACAGCCGTTGGCGTTACTGTGGGGCTCCAAGGTTAAAGCCCGATCTTAATAAAAAGGTGAATACCTAGGTATCTACCTCTTACCATATACACGCCTGTTTAGCTGCTTAACGAACTTCAACATGTTTCATTTCTGCTGACATATGGTATTTGGATATTTGCACCCAGCCAGACGAAATTTATCATGATTACGTAATAATCCGAAGATCAGCCTTTCCGGGCTTGATGTCTTAGTTGAGCGTAGATGAATTATTCTTCAACCAATGAAAAGCTATAAGAGCAGAGAGGCAAGATGGCCGAGCGGTCTAAGGCGCTAGACTCAAGAAATTCAATTCTCTCTTACCCTCTCTTAAGGGGTGTATTCTAGTCTCGAAAGAGGCGGGGGTTCGAATCCCCCTCTTGTCATCGCACATTATTTTGCCCTGTCGTCCATGTTTCTTCTTTTTAGGTGTTTAGGTGCATCCCGTGGTGAAATTCGTAATCTGATTTTGGATTCTGTTACGTGTGTGGGGTACATGTATAAAGCAGGAATTATGTATAAATACATAGACCTCTTCTTATTACCGGCTTTAAGAATTTGCTGGATATCTGAATAATGGATCCTTTCCCATGGGGGCTGTACAGGTAAGCAATTACATAATTCAAGATATTTACCCGGCTGGCGATTGCCAACTTTACTACTGATCTAATCTTGGAAAACCTACCATCTCCTAGTACACACCCTGCTTCTTGACAAGGTAGCTACGGCTTCCTTTCTCGACGACCTTCCTTCCCTTCCTCCAAGACGAAAATGGCAATTCGCTGTTTCTGCCCTCCGGAGATATCTCTCTGGCAAACATCCGTGTCGTAACCTTTGGGCAATGACATAATGAAAGAGGTCTGTTCAGAGCATACGCCATCTTATACTATTGGACCCATAGCTACCCAGCCTCCTTATCAATAAGGTCATATCGAAGCCGCTATCCAGGAAGATTGTGTCATCCGTTCAACCCCTAAGCCCCTAAGACTCGATGGAATTATTCAATCTACTTAGTTTATCTTTATGCGTTAAAACTATTAATAAATACAAATCACATGGCTAATAATGGATATAGTGTGATAATAACAGACTAGAGGACTTACAGAGTGCTGGAGTTTACCAACGTATGAACCTAGTTGCTTGTATTAAAAGTCGAAGAATATAGAGATAGATTTGAACTTTCCCCCCTTTCCGGTAAGGAGGTAGGTACCTAGGTAGTCATGAAATAATCCACAAGAGAATTTACAATACGTTAGTATGTCGGTAAAACTTATTGGAATTAAAATTGTGATACTAAAGACGTAGGGATGCCATAATTGAGTAGTGTCATTCTAGGTAGGTACCTAGTCATTCTAGGTAGGTACCTAGTTAAAGGTCCCTTATACTATCGAGTCCATAAGGCAGCAAATGGGAACCTAGGTACCAAAAGAATACCCGACAGGGATAGATGACCGCATATTGGACTTGAGGCGCCATTTCCTGCATCTAGGGATATCGTTGTGTTGGTAAGTTTGCTATTAACCTTGTGACAACGCTCAGACGCTGTGGCGGTTTTATGTGAACGAAGTCGGCCAACAGATTCTTACGGCGAGACCGCGTGTAATAAGCAGATTTTACCCCCTACGAAACTCCACGAATAAAATGGAAACAAACGGGCGCCATTTCATAACGAACTCATTTTCATCACGAAATTTCTGATTGGTATCTGTGATATTCGCTCTCCCCGTTCAATCGTAGGTATGTCTTCTGTCGTTAAGTCGGGTATCAGATATGGAAGTCAAGTGTTTTCATTGTTCTGATAGGACTGTTTGCTCACTTCTCTGAGCAAAGGTCTCGGTGCCGAGGTTGGATAGCTACCTACACAGGGTCTGGATGAAAAATCAGGACAAACTACGGCGCGTGCAGGCCTACTATTTTGAGAGGTATGTAGCAAGCGTTTCGTGTCAATTTGGTCATTCGGAGCAGTGCTTGCTATCTATCCCTTTATAATTACTTACGTAGCTTAGGTAGGAGGTACATATACCATCTCGGCAGCCTTGAAACGGAAACTGGAAAGTAGAGGACTATCGTACCAATGGATCTTACCCTGAAGGATAGACGAACCGCATCTTACAAGTCGACAATGTCTCTCGACAACTTCCAGTCTCTATCTCCAGCAGAACAAGAAGCAATTCTCAACTCGCCTGCGCTACAACCTCCCGAAGGGGTAATCCCGGATTTCGCGCACCCAAATTCGAATTCGTACGGAAACACAGTCGCGCAGTTTACTGACGCCCTCTGCTTGATACTAAGTGCTGTAGCCATTGTGCTTCGTGGTTATTCTCGGTTCTTCTGTACGAAAAGGATTGAGGTTGAAGATGGTAAGTGTCTTTAGCCAACTGAATCGCAGCTCGCAGTCACTGTACTGACTCGATCCCCTGATAGTACTGGCGTTTATAGTGTTTGTTAGTGTCCTTGCGAGTTGAGAGCTATGTAACGAACCGCAACTAATCCTACAGGGCATATTTATTGGCTGTGTATACTGCAATTATTGGACCATCCAGGCCAACGGCTTGTTTGTCCATCAGTGGGACATTCAAGTAAGACATGTCCCAGTTCTTCTCTACGTAAGTAGCCCATAGTTACCTATTAGTTAGAAGACGTCAACTAAGGAGGTCGATCTGGCTGATCGTGGATTATAGATCTTCCATGTGGGTTTCAACCTCTGCGCGGTCACGATCTTGCTCTTGAAAACAGCCATTCTACTCGAGTGGAGGCGACTATTTGTTGCCCCCGGAACTCGAAATTACTTCTTTTGGACATGTCGCCTCGTCTTATGGGTAAGTGTCCCTTGTCATCTTTGGAACCTCTGCTTTCTACCCTGGCTCCTCCGGTTAACCCCCTTCCTTTCAAGTCAATTACCTATGAACCAAGACCCACGTAGAATAGACAACACTAATGGCAGTAGGTTCATATACTCTTCCACGCAAGTTGGGTCATCGTCGAAAATGTTTCTTGCACTCCATATAGAAAGATATGGGATGTCACGATTTCCGAGGGCACCTGCATCGACACTAAAATTTTACATGTCCCGGCCGCCGTCATCAATCTAATATCCAACATCATTATCCTCGTGCTTCCGCAGAGAGTGATATGGGGCTTACATACCTCGTCGAAGAATAAAGTTGGCGTCTCACTCATCTTTGCCTTGGGCATTCTGTATGTGAAAATTAAGGATGGAGGCTGTCAGTGTTGCTAACCTGCTTTCCGCAGTGCTTGTGTCACAGCCGCGTTTCGCGTGTCGGAGTCAATCAAATTTATCAAATCGCAAGACAGCCTTTATGACGCATCAGCAATGTATCTCTGGGTTCTCGCCGAGCAGACCAGCTTGTTCATTGTATTCTGCGCGCCTGCTTCTCCGAAAGCCTTCAAGGCCATGAGACTGAAGTGGAGGAGGTTGGTTACTCTCCTAATGCCGCGGAAACGGACAGTGAGATTCGCTGCCGACGAGCCTCATTCTGGACTTAATAAAAAGCTGTCTAGGAATTTATTTACCAGAACGGGCGACCATGGCATCTCGCTAACCCAAGTACGATCGTCGAGACATTCTTTATCAGAGTCAATCGAGCAGCTGCATGGAGGGGATGGGATCCTCTGTACGACTCATGTTACAGTTGAGGTTGCGCCTAAGAAGGAAGACGAGGATAACGATTTGATATAACCTGTGTCGGTGACTACGCGTCATATTTCGCCTCGGAGGTTAAGACTGATCAAAGCAAGAGAGAATATGAGATGAGACGTCGGGGAAATCGGCAACAGAGTCGGGCATATTTCCAAAGCGCGATTCTTACGGAGGAAAAATTCTAGTTGTAGGTGTTTGTTCGGAAACGGCGAAGATTTTGGAAAAGAGGTAAATTATGCTAATACCTAATGCATTTGCATAATATTGTTGAATAATTCCATGCAAGCTGTTTTTTATGCTGGAGGCCGCTCGACACGTAAATACTAGGCTGAGACAGGGGTTTTACCTCAATCTCAACGCCCTCATCACTGCTATCCAACGTACTGTGTTGGATGAGTCATATACTCTATCATCATAGGCAGGTATAGCTGTACAGTTCGGTGGGAGGCTGTGTCCAACTAATCTTGTGCACGGGCGATAGGCGAAAGCGAAAGCGACAACGAGGTGGACGAATCGGAAGCCACACCAAGACCGGGGCCCTTCAGCATCTCACCTCAAGGTTACATTCTCGCATGGCAAGGCGCGTGGGATAAGGCACGATCTGGTACTCATCACTTACCAGATTGCACGTGCTGATTCCAATTACTTGGTAACTAACTCGATCACGGAAATCAGTGCGAGCTGATACTTCATGTGTGCGGCGCAGCACATTGTTGATCGTATTGTGACGCGATTATAGGAAATTGACATTTAAATATCGTTACGCGCTCATCCGTGGTAGGTTCATTACGGCAGCACATTAGGTAGTTTCGTTTCTCGCTCACAGCGCCATGCTAACCGCACCAAGACTTTTCCTTAGCCTCGCGCCTCTAGTCGCCTACGGCAATGCCTTCTCAGGGTGGCACCCAAGGGCGGACAGCGGGGAAGCGGCATGCAAAGCCTTTCCCGGCTCGGCCGGATGGCCTTCCGACGCGGCCTGGGACCAACTCAACTCCACCACCGGCGGGAAGCTTCTCAGAGCGGTTCCTCCTGGAGCTGTCTGCCATCCCGAACAGGCGGCCTACGACGCCTACAAGTGCGCCGCCGTCGTCGCAGCGTGGAGCACCTACGACTTTCACCAGTCGGACCCCGTGTCAAACATGTGTGAGTACAAAGGGTTCATAGCTGCTGTGGGATGACCTCGATTCTAACTCGCATAAAAGGGCAACAATTCAACAACGATACCTGTCTTCCTACCTTCCCTGATGGTCCATGCAGCAGTTCTGGATACCCTGCGTACGTCGTGAACGCGACGACCGCCCTAGACGTCAAGTCGGGCTTGGATTTCGGTGAGTCCTCCCCAACCTGCTACCACGGTAGCACGGGGTGACTGATCACACATGCAGCGCGCGCCAATAACGTACGAGTTGTGGTTAAGAGTACTGGACACGACTATCAGGGCAGGAGCCAAGCTCCCGGCGCTCTTTCGATATGGGTGCATCACATGCAGAACCTGGAAACCCATACGTCTTTTCAGCCGCAAGGTTGTCGCTTCACCATCGACGGCACGGCTGTGACGGTTGGGGGCGGCGCCCAGGTCGGATATATACTGGACGAACTTTTGAAAATCAACCAGACGATTGTAGGGGGAAACAGCAAGACTGTCAGTGTTGGAGGATATATCTCCGGAGGCGGTCATTCGCCCCTCGCACCGTTCTATGGGTAGGTACCACACACTTAACCCTGTACAGATCCGCATAGGCACTGACTTTAGCTGCAAGACTCGGGGTGGACCAGGTTCTAGAGATGGAGGTTGTCACACCGAGGGGAGATATCACCATAGCGAACGAATGCCAGAACCAGGACTTATTCTGGGCGTTGCGTGGTGTAAGCTGAGCGTCCTACTTCTACAAATATGGTTGAGTCCTGATATACAATATAGGGCGGCGGTTCGACGTTTGGAGTTATTACCGAAATGACTCTCATCAGCTACCCCACGCCCCCATTGGTTGGGTTGGATATGGCGCTATTGACAGCCGATCTCAATGCTTCCTACGTATGGGACATGGCGGGATATCTGCTCTCGCAGTTCCCCTACTTTGATTCCAAGGGAGTATCGGGATACTCCATCTTCACCAACAACCTCAGTTACCCCGGCGTTGATGCAAGCGGAGCAGGTTTCGCCGGGTATTTCATGATTGCAAATACGCAGGACACCAACGATATCCTTGAAATCTGGGCCCCGATTCTCGACCATGTCAACCAAACATGGCCGGGCCTATATACGATTTTGGCCCCGGTAGCCTACCCAAGGTTTCAGGACTGGTTTGGCGTTCATTACGACCAGGGTAGCGCAGGTACCGACGGCTGGGTTGCTTCGCACTTGTTAGACGCGCCCGCACTGACGAAGAACACGACCGCGGATGCATTCAAGGCCCTTGGCAGCGGCCAAGCTTATCTCGTCGCAGGTCAGGGAGTCAAGAACGCCAAGCCGAGAGGCGGCAGCAACAGTGTTAATCCTTCGTGGAGAAGGACGATTGCGCACGCTCGTAAGCCTCATTAAGCATTTGCATCGTCAGATTGAAGACTAACGTCACATGTTCTCTCTCAAGTCAGCAGCTTCCAATTTCCCCCTTTGAACCAGACGGCCAAGATAGAGGCTCTAGCCAGCATCAACGAGAGGACGGATCCTTTGCGGCAGTTGTCCCCGGACATGGGTTCTTACGTCAACGAGAACAATCCCGCAGAACCAGATTGGCAACACAGTTTCTGGGGAGACAACTACGACCGCCTCTTGAGTATCAAGCTAGAAGTAGACCCTCAAGACGTACTCTGGTGTCACCCGTGTGTGGGGAACGAAGGATGGGAAGAAATTGGATATCAACTATGCCGGGTTTGATATACGAGACATTACAAGGAATAATTTAGGGGTAAAGAGATATTTGGGTACATAATTCATAGACTTCGTTCAAAGGACGGTGACCCATTGTCACGAGTGTATTAGCTCTTTGCCTGCAATGTCATTTAGTTTTTGGGCGGGAGCTTTTCCAACACGACCTGATCGCCGGTAATCTCAAAGTCCCAAACGGCTTGGTCGTCAATGTCCAGCACCAGCTGATACTTGCCCGGCCAGAGCGTCAAAGCGCCGTCCGCGTCGCTGCGGGCAATAGCACCCAGTCTGATATCCAGCGTCGCCGTCCCAATCGTGCCCGGCTCGATGTCGTGGAGGCGCGCGAACGCCACCAGGCTCTTCAGGGGGAAGGGTTCGGGCCCGTATTCCCCCTTCACAAACGCCAGCACGACGTAATCGGATACGACGCCACCAGTGTTCCCTACCGAGACGGGGACTGAGATGAAAGGTGCCAGATCGGGGTAGTTGCCGGACGCCACGGGGCCGACGTCTGTGAACGAGATGTTCGACGTCAGATCGGCCGTCGTGAAAGTCGCAGGCAAGTCTGCGGGTAGCGAGATATCGAAGCTGGTGTAGTGAAGGCCGTGGCCAAAAGCAAATACCGGTGTCTTAGTGTACCATTTGTATGTTCGTCTAAGGCCTTTTTAGCTGGATTTACCTGACTTGACGTGAATAATGCTCCCAACTCGACTTACCCAGGATTTCCGGTCCCAGATCGCAAATTCATATCAGTCATCCTGTGGCGTGAGTCAGTTCCATATTACTGATTTGAATGAGACAAAAACAGTGCTGAAAGCATATCGAATATCATGCCTAATCTAAAGTATTACTCCCGAAAAGAAAAGGGGGTGCACTCACGGGACTTGGTTTACATAGTCACCGGGGTATATAGTAATCGGCAACCTCGCCGCGGGCGCCTTCTCTCCCGTCAGTATGCTCACAATCGCAGCCCCGCCGTCCTGGCCAGGGTAGCCCGCCCAAAGCAGGGAGTCGACGCCGGCCTGCGCCACGATCTCCGAGCTGTCCAGCATAGTGCCCATCTGCACCACCGCGAACGGCTTCGCGCCCTTGGCCGCCGCCAGCTGCTTGATCAGCTGCACCTGTGCGCCGGTCCAAGTGATCTGCTCGCGGTCGCGGTCCTCCGCCTCGACGCTGGTGTCGATGCCGCCGACGAACACCACGGCGTCCGCGGCGGCAGCCGCGCTCAGAGCCGCGGCGAACCCCGATGTCGAAGCGCCGGTGATGGCACACCCCTGGACATTGGTCACCTGGTACCCTCGCGCCTGAAACGCCGACACCACCGTCGAGATGTTCTGCGCGGTGCCGTAGTAGTTCCCCTGCATCTGCGTCGTGGCGGTCCCCAGCGGCCCCACGACGGCGATCTTCTTGACCGCCGCGGCGAGCGGCAGCGGCGCGGTCCCGTTGTTCTTGAGCAGCACGATGCCCTCCTGCGCCGCCCGCAGCGCCAGCGCCCGGGCCTCGGGCACGGCCACGGATTCCCAGCCGATCTGCCGGTACGGTTGCTGGGCGGGGGGATCGAACCAGCCGAGGCGCACCATGGACGCGTAGCGGCGGATGAGGGAGCGGTCGAGGACCGTGTCGTTAAACATCTTGGCGTTGTACGCGGCCGGCAGGTTCTGGGGCCAGAACTGGCCGCAATCCAGGTCCGTGCCGGCGTTGAGGCTGGCGGCGGCGGCGCCCGCCGCGGACCCCCCGTACCGGTGGTCCGTCCACACGTTACCCAGGGCGTCGCAGTCGGCGGTGACCCAGCGGTCCTCGCTGCCGAAGCCGTACAGGCCGCGCAGCACGTCCCCGAGCAGCCACGAGTCGGCGCACGTTGGCACGCCGTTGACGGCGTTGTAGCTGCACATGGCGGACTGGGCGTTGGCGTCGCGGACGCACGCTCGGAAGGGCCGCAGGTAGTAGTCCTGCAGGTCCTGGTACGTGATCTTGGCGTCGAACGCGTATCGGCGATTGCCCTTCCAGTTCTCCATGTCGTAGCCTGCGTAGTGTTTGCTGCGGAAAGTGAGTTGTAAGAAATTGTAATAGTGGCGAGCGATTTACCATGTGGCCGCGAGCTTATAGTACGGATCGCCTTGCAGTCCTCCTTGCAAACCCGGACTACATAACTGGAATTAGTGACTACATCTCCAAGCAGGGCTTAAGACTGAGAGTGATGGTCCCCAAACTGGCCTCGCAGCTTTACATCCGGAATAGGTCCAAATAGGGGTTACTTACATAAGCTGCATCACGTACTCGCTCATGTGGTATGAGTCCTCGGACGGAACCTAGGAGTACTGGTCAACATCAACGCATTTCGTCCGGATTGTATACCCAAACCTCTTGTCCCCGTCCCCAGCGCGCTAGGTAGTCATTTATTTAGCACTCCGGTATCACCTTACAATGGGGGGTTTGCGTACGATCACGAAAGGGGTTGATGTTCGGTGTCCAGAAGTTGAGACCACATCTCCCGGCGTTACTAAAAGCTCGTGCTTCCGTACTCGTGGTCTCCGCCACGGATTTGATCAGCGGCATATCGAAGGCGGCACCCATCGTGATAGGTTGCGGAAACGATCTATCATCCCGTGAGAAAATATTCATGAAGATCGGGAGTATCCGTACGTTGCGTGGCTGAAATTTCCCGAATTAGCAAACTGGACACCTCTCGATCGAGCAACCCCGTGAAGGGCTTCGTTCCCTGTCTCCTTTCTTAGAACCGGAAGCTCGTAGCTAAATAATCATATCGAGTTAAACTGACACCATTCGTATGAAGGTAGCCCGAGTCTCGACACACCGGGTGAGTTGTCCCACGAATTCGATATTTTCTCATTGTAGCTAAAAGCAGCTACGAGCTAGAAACGAGTTTAATCAATGCGGTACAGTTGTTAGAGGATTAAGTGTTCCTTACTGCACTCGCTCTTGCCCAGGGGTCCAGAGTCATGTTACACACTTGGTTGGACGCAAGAGCACCAGATTGGCAATTTGGGAAGTCCCTTGCGAACGCGGACTTCACACCTAAGAGCGCAACAACGGTCAGAATCCCTTTAGGAGCCATTCTTACTAAGTTATGCCTGATCTTCAAATAACATATAACATAGATGTCAAAGCATCGCAAGGCCTTCTCACGTGGCTTATATACCGTACGTACTCCCCCGGTATGCCTCGGCGAGAAATCTAGATCATTGCGGTTAAGATGGCAAATGTTTAATGCGACCCTATCCTGCAGATAATATCAACATTGAGGGGATATGTCATGTCACAGGGGTAATGTAATTGGGGATGAGGTCGAATTCTGAGCTGTTTAGGCTGAAGAGTTTCTTGAACTGAGACTTACCACGCACTTTGTCTTGCCCTATGAGAATGAAACTTGTACGTGCAGAGAGCTTTCAATAGCTAGTGGCATACATATCCATGGTGCCGCGGACTTCGATGAATCGTCACATTATAGTTACATAATCCTATGGTACAGGCATCGATGATCCTCACGCGCCCCTGAAGAGCCTTTTAGCGATGGTCCAGGTCGCTAGCTCTAATCAACGTCATTCAACAACACGGCGCTTGAGTAGTTTTCCGGATTTCCCATCGTGTCGTTAGTACCCGTCCCATTCTTCAAGTAGCAGAACCCGGCATTGATCTTCTCTAACGTGACTCCGACGCAGTAGCCGCCGCCCACGGCAACATTGTTATTCAGGTTTGCCCAGTACGCCGCATTGTACGCCGCGCAAGTCATCATACAGTTCTCCAGCGTCGGCATAAAGATCTTCAAGATGTCGTGGGTCTGCGCAGCCGTCGACGAGACGAAGTTCGTGTAACACTTTTGTTGGAAGTTTTGTAGTGAGGAGCCGCCTTTAAATGAGAAAGGTTTTCCGTCTACTGCGTAAGGAGTATAAGTCGTCCCGTCGATTTGCGGGCAGCCACTGTCGGAGGGAAGCGCTGGATTGGATGTTGATGACGATGCTCCGTTTTGCACAGATGTCGGGGTCCCTCCTGATCCTGATGATGCCGTCGTCGACGGCTGTGATGTATCCGCCGCATCACTATGAACAGTTCAGTAATTCAGCCGCTGACGTCTTGTTTTGGTATAGAGATACGAACCTTGATGTATTACTATGAGATTCCTGTTGTGCCTTCAATCCTCCCCCTATACCGCCGCCGAGGGCAGCCGCGAGAACGACAACTATTATCACAACAACCGTCCAGAATATCGGGACGGTGAGCCCCAGTATCCGCGGTCTCTTCTCCTTTGGGGGACCTTGTGGCGCTGTCACAGCCGACGGTGGAGTATCTGCCCAAGCCCATTCTGTTGGATTTGAGTCCCACTTGTCATGTCCTACCGTAGGGAGCGGCGGGCCAGGCGGCAGCGCATAGAGAGGTGACTCATCAGGCACGACTTCTAACCCTTCTTGAGAGTTGTGGGGGTATTTGGGCGCGATGTTTTCGCTGTAGTTAACACGATAGCGGAAATCGTCGTCCATTGAGTGTCGTGGCTGCGCGCGCCTTAATGTACTACGTCCTGGTTTATATGATATTGATTTTCACACGAGTTGCGATTCATGGTACCACGTAGAATAGATGCATTCGACGAAATCTTGGTTTCCCGGATCCTTCCTGCGGGAAAGGACACTCGTTATAAACCTACCCAGAGACCAGGAGACATACCCCAACATGCGCGGGCGGGCAGTGCTTCGCATCTGCTATAGCCCCTGCAGCCGTCACCGTATCTCACATGTTTCTTGTGGGTGATACAAGAGTCTTATCCTGGACAAAAGTCCGAAGGTGATGCAGGACGGCAGGACGACAGGACGCTCCAGCCGAAAAGAGTTAAAAGCGACGACGATGTCGCAGCCAAAGCTCTTCAAGGCAAGGGTACGCACATGAAAGTCTGCGGCGTGGGCTGTGGTGGCCCAGCTCCGACACCGACGAGGCGCAGATACGATTCAGCCCTGGTGTAACGGGTGCCTTGTTTTAGTCTGGAATTGCTGGAATTGGCGGCGATCTTTTCTCTCCCTCGACACGGAAGGATTCTCACATCGACGCTACAGAGAACAGTCAATCAGGGACATAGATTGAACCAATAGCGCCGAGACAGTCCATCATGGGTGTCGCTTTTCTCGGTAGAAGGATTCGAACGGACCACGAGCTGAATCGATCACCGGTGCGATTGGATAGAAATGACGCAGAAATGTACGAAGTAGATAAGATTTATAACAACGCACTGGCCACCATTAAATGGTAGGTGCCGAGCAAAAGAAGTCAACTAAGACGGGATCCGCGGAGCTAAACACCCAGACACCCTAACCTAGGTAGATATTTCGCAATTCCCAAACAACTTGACCGCGAGCTGCATGTTACTCCGTACGTGGTTTCTTGATGACAGAATGCTCTGGATGTTTCAACTGGGCTTGAGCAATGCTGACTGTTTCAGAATTTTTCCATTTTATGATAAGATGGTTGGCCACAACTCAAATGCACTGTTATAGAGTCCTTTATGTTGCGAATGTATCAATGAAATGAAGTTGAAGGCATTGGAGCGTCGCTGACCACCAAGACCAAGCCTACCTACATGTATGTATGACAAGTTCTACCGATCTTCACGATGACTAATCATTTTGGATTGGCGCCATAACACAGCCTATTATTTACACCAGCTATGTCGTCATCTACCCTCGCGAACGAGAGGGCAAGCCAGTATCACCAGCGTCTCTGGATACTCACTCGGGAGGTCCATTACAACTATATACATGTAGGTTAGGTAGGTCACCTTAGGTAGGTACGTACCTCTTACGTTGAATATATGTAGACGACGATATTTTACAGCTTGTTTCGGGCTCGTCGAACAATCAATATATGAAGGCAAATGCAATGGGCTGATTTCGAATGACGCATATGAGCTCTCCTTCCGTCAACTACGAACAAGTCCAGATAGGAGCTTGAATCGTAGTTGAAACAACGTAACCCAGCGATAAGTCCATCTAATATGAATATTGAACATACTAGCATCGCCACCCCATATTCTCTACAGTGACGCAAGCGGGTATAAACAAGATCCTGTCGAATGCGCACTCCCTATCCAGTCAAGGTACAAAACCGACCAAACGAAAGATGCCGTTTCTAAGATGCTCCTCGTCAAGTGAGTGGCTAGTCAGGTTTGCCGCGATGCCATGTCCCATTCGGACGATCGGTGTCCACCGTCGCATATTGGGCCCAAGGCGGCTAAATCAACGACGTCGCTCTCCACCCATCTTGGTCTACGTGATTTCCCCGCGTTCCCAATATAACGAGGCAATGAGCCGTCTTTCACAATGCAGGGTCCAGGGCCCTTTCCTCGCTTGTTCCCGCTCGCTGGTGACGGGTGAAGAGTGACGGGTGACGGGTGACGGGTGACGGGGGGTATATAATTAACACCAGGCTCCGTCCGTGACTACAGGACGGCACGAAGAGTTACCTCAAGTATCTCGCGTCATAACATTATCTTACTGGATCACTAAGCATATAATCGTCAACATGCGCTTCTCGCTTCTCCTCTCCGCCGGCGCCCTGCTGCCCGCCGTCGGTCTCGCGGTCCCGGTCGGCGACGCCCTCGCCAAGCGAGAGAACCTGTGCAATCTCGGCTCGCCGCCGGCTCTGTGCACACCGGATCCGACCGTTTCGGTAGAAGAGACGGCGCAGCGAGCTTACAACTTCTACCGGGCGTTCGTCGTCGACGGAGACCCGAGGACCATGTTCTGTAAGTTCCCGACCGCCACCGCCCAGCCCGCCGCTAACCAGCGTATATAGCTCTCATCGACTCCTCCTACATTGTTAGTTGCCGTCTCCTAGAGATTGGCTATATCCACATTAAAAGCACTAACCCCAAAACTACAGCAACACCACCCCGGCTACGCCTCCGGACCTCAAACCATCTGGAGCATCTTCTGCAGCGGCAGCAAGCTGGGGAGCGAGGCCAGCACGGCCTGGTGCTTCGACGCCGGCACCAACATGTCGTACGCGCGGTACTCGACGACGGACCGGTGGCGCTGGCTCGACGGCTGCGTCCACGAGCACTGGGACCAGGGTGAGACCATCCCCACCGACAAGTGCTACAAGTTGAATACCACCTTCGCGGCGCACGCCAGCACTGGTAGCACTGGCAGCACTGTCTCGAAGCGTTCGGGTTGGCTCTTCGGATAAAAGGCATCTCTTTTCGTGCGCTCACGGCACGGCATGGAGTGTGGTACGTGTGGAAGCTAGGTACCTAAGGTATCTAATAAGGAGGTAATTAGTGCCATAGGTGGTCGGGTATTGAATACGCGGTTTCGACATACGTCCGCAGATACTGTAGACGCAGATCTCTACTGTATCTAATAGTATACTATCTACAACTATCTCAACAAGTGTGTTCCGTGACCTACTACGGGTCATGGCCCATATTGTTCAAGATTTTCGGTGCCACATCACAGGAAGTACATTCTAGTCAGGTCAAACCCACCCCTAATCCTACGCCCACAATTTCTGCTTTATTGAGTCTCTCCAGGGAGAACTGTGTGCTCCTTACTGTCGAGACGGGTAGAAGGCAAACATAAGTGTCCTCATCTCTGGTAACACATCAAAAGGCCTGCCATCGCAAATTCAGGTCAACTGAGGGACATCACTTTATAGAAGGATTCAGAGATCATTAAATAACCCTTTCATTCCATTGATACTAGCGATTGTAGTACAATACCTTTCGTGCTTCGTGCGTGCTTGGCGCAGTCCCATCCCCCATCCCCCTTTTCCGCATTATTACATGATTCGCACATACCATTTGACACACAATTCGTACACGAGTTCTTGTGGTCATAACCACCCACCGGCCCCATAGACCCCCTCGCATTACTTCACCACCGTATGCCAATGCAGGAACTCCCTTTTAAACCCGTGACTCTTAGCTGAGCAAAGCTACCTCCTGTAAGCCAACTCTCCAAGCAAAAAAAAACAAAGGATCTCCAACAAGCGTCTGTAGGCGTATGAGGCCATCATAAGAACATACTACTGCTTTCTTCGCCGCCGCTTGCCATGCGTCTGCGTCTGCTGCTGAGGAAGAGATCCACTATCTTCTTGCTTCCCATGGTCTGGGGACTATCTTCGGTTCTCGGATCAAGAACACCAGATCCATCAGTGTCGTAAGGATCCCTATCCGTGCCGGCTACTGCTCTTGGACTGACGTTTTCCGTCTTCGTGGACACCGCGATGCCAAAGTTGCTCTTTGAATCGGGGGCTTTACTAAGACTGCTATACTGCTTATCGGCTCCCGCTGTAAGCCTCGGACTCGGAGTCGGCGTGATGTAGCTCTTAAGGCCCGGTTGTTTCTTAACCAACTTCCTCGAGGTTGGATTACCCGGGAGGGTGTTGAGAGAGGGTCGTTGTGCCAAAGACCTTCGTCGGAGAGAATCGAACACCCCTGTTCTCGTCGGCTCCGTAGAAGGGTTCGCTTCTTGAGTGGATAGCATATTCCCAATCGACGGCGTGCTGCACAGCGCATCTCTAGATTGAATCGCTGGTGAGTTCGATTCCTTGCTTCCCCTGCCATAATAACTGCTTAAGGATCTACTGTTCGAAACCGGTCGAGATGTCTGCGAGGAAGCTCTCGCATTGTGTTCAATTGGCGCCAACGCGCCGTTCGCTCCTGTAGGATTGTATACCTCTACCGGAGATTGGTCATCCTCATCGTTAATCTGAGCCTGTTCGCGGACATGGCCAGAAGATCGGGATGAGGGAATAACGTACTCAAGTACACTCGTATTCACGCCGTTAGGTGAGCCTTCAAGCTTCGAAACGTTGGCAGACAACCACGTCTTCCATTCCATAGAACTCGAAGATGAAGCCACCCTGTGTTGCGGCACGGGGGGTGGAGTTGGGCGATAGGCCGGTGGATCGATGAAGATTGTCGCGTCTCCGTGGGTGTCCGATGGCGTTGAGAAGGTGTCTACTATATTCCTCGAAGAAGTAGCAATTGGGTCCTCCGTGTTGGAGGAGTATATGCTCTTGGCATACTGCATCTTCTTGTCCATATCAGACTCGCACATGCTTGGACGTCGAATAGGCAAGCTAGACAGCGAGCCCATCCAGGGGTTGAATTCGGGTGACTTCAGTTGCGAGCTATCCGACTCCGCTCTTATTGAATCTTGGATCGCGCGTCTGTACGGGCTTTGGGTACGGAATAGATGGCACGTAGGACTAGCGAAAAAAGCCGAGCTACGATTTGACAATGCCCTCGGCGGAGGCGTCGGTGCCTCAATGCGCGGAACAGGAGGCACGTCGCCTCCTTTGAATCCCTGAACTTCGTATGCTGCGTGCGCCGACGTCGATGGCGGAAATTTTCGACGCTGGGAGAGGCTCATCGAATGAAGAGGGGACTCGTTTGGTTCTATCTCCTCTCTTACAGTTCTCGCAGCCGGCTTCTTCCCGGTTGACTTTGATGTAATCAAAAGACTCTCTGGGGCTACGCGGCGGATTGTCGGCGGCGTATTAGCCCCTCGAATTTCGTAATCACGAGAACTACCTCTCGGGGGCGGAACACCGGAATAAATGAAATCGTCAACACTTCTTTGTCTCTGTACTTCGTTCTGTAATTGCCGGTCTGTGTTGTGGAGCTTCTTCATGAGTGCAGAGTAAATTCTCTGGCTGTTAACAGTGGCTGGCTGATTTGGGATCGCGGGCGGTAGATGGCGAAGGCTGGTGTTTGAGCCCTTAGCATGTGAACTAGGACCAGCGTGAGAACCAACATCCATCACTCCCACGGATGGTGAAGGGATGTGTACACCGTCTTCTTTGATAATCGACAGACGCTGTCGCTCCCATTCGCCTCTATTGCTGTGCGTAGTATTGATGGTATTCGTGTCCGAATTCGACCAGCTCGTGACTCGAGATCTATCATCAGAAGCTTTCCTCTCGCTAGCTAAGCTCTCGAGGCTTCCTTGTCGAGAGCGAAGCTGTTGATTGGAGGGAACGGCGTGCAAAGATGGAACTCCAGATGGGACTCGAGATATGGCCGCCTCATCGTAGGCGGATTGGAACGGAAATCCATCGTTAATCTCATCGTCTTCCAAGTCTATGTTGTGAGACTTTGTAGCCTCTATCTGCTGGGGAGGGAGGGAGGCTTCGTTAGACTCTCCCTTGGCTATATTGAAGAAATTCTTCAGCTTGTGTTTGAAGTTGCTGGAAACCTTTCGGGCTCGGATTCTCAAACTGCCATCCTTGGGTAGTCTCTCTTCCATGGGAGTGTCGTCGTTGCTTGATTCTCGCATACTCTTTCTAATTCTATCAGCAGCAATGGATTTCGGACGAAGAAATGCTGATGGCTGAGACTTCAAGGGGACTTCTCTGTTTTCGGAAGCCTTAGTACCTCCATCGTTGAACAATCCCTTGGAAACACTACCCCGACGTTGGGAGAAGATTGCTGAATGGTCACGACGGTTTCTCAAGAATGACATAGACTTTGGTGCTTTGAGTCCCGTTGGGGGTATATTCTCGTTTCCCTCCAAAATCGATGAGCCCGCGGATGGAGGGAGTATTCGATTAGCGCTTGTTGCATTTGATACCTGGGTATGGTTTCTGGAGGCGACGCTCACCCCTGAACTGGTGATCATCGATTTCGACTTTCGAATTTTCTGGTATGAAGAAGGTTGAGATGCAATGTCGTCCTCCGGTGTATAACACTCCTCACTTGCAAAGAGCGTATTGATATAGTCACCTGCCATACCTTTGGTGGCTGAAACCATTCCCGTAGCTGAAGCCTTACTCCTTAATCTGGGTTCTCCGCCATTCGTAGTAGCCTTAGTTCTTGAAGTACTCGTATTAGGATCAGGTGCCACACTGCCGGTGGTTGTATGGCTTCGTGTGCTTCGAGAGGTTCTTGATGGAAAGAAGCGAATGCTTTGCTGGCGGCGTAAGGGTGAGCCATTGTTGCGACTGTCGTGGATAGCGTCATTCTTGCTCGACTCGTTAGTTCGGGATGGTGGCCACGCTGTCGCATCTGTAGCAGAACGTCCCTGAGCCCTGGCAAAGGCTTGCGTGGCTGCGGCCTGGGCATCACGCTCTGCTCTCGCGGGGTGGATGTGTTCCAGAATGACACTTTTAACAGAGGATGTTGACTTCCGACGATCAAGCCGCTGTGATTTTCGACGAAGCATGGTCGGAGAGGTTCGAAGTTCCTTTCTAACGATAGTCCTAGCGGAGATTCAAGACTGGTGCCGGAAGAGTTGATGAGGCGTACGACAAGATCGCGAATGAAGTGACGCAGAAGGTAACAGGAAGTTAAAGATGGGACTACCTTAGAGGCTCATGTCAAACGTCAAACGCAATCTAACCAAAAGCCACGGTTTTCAACGTAGAAGATCTCGACTAGAGATGATAGAGCTGTGCATGAATACGCGTGCTAAAGATGAGAATGCGTGAAGATCGGAAGAAGAGTTACGCGGTAGAATCGACCGGGAATCTTGTGTTGTGAAGAGGCTAACTGGGAAACGGCGCATGATAAACAAGAGGCAATAACGACGGCAACCACATAGACAATCACTAAAATGTGCCTTCTGTGTATGGCACCTTAGGTACCTCCTACCTACATCCAAGGTACATTCTATGTAGTCTGGCACCCGAGGAAACAACGCCGGCATGTATTTAGGTACACAGACCGCAAGCTCCATTGCGGTTCGTGCTTTCTCTAAGAGGTATTTATCTATAATATTCCTCAAAGGACATTCAAAAAGCCATATTAAAGGGAAAGAGGTAAAAATGCAATTGGATAGCTCGTATATGTTGAATTGTGATATATATAATTAATCCAGAGATCATGTAACTAATGATTATGATATGGGGACCTCTACAAGAAACGGGCACGCAAGCGCTTAATAAATGTTTGCACATCCATCAACATAATCAATAAGCACGAACCAAGCAATATTCAGTGTCTAGGTACAATATGATGCTAAGAGCAGTGCATAAGGACTATTAGCACAGGATTGTTATCACATAAAGATCATATCGAGACACTCAGTGTCTAGGTACAATATGATGCTAAGAGCAGTGCATAAGGACTATTAGCACAGGATTGTTATCACATAAAGATCACATCGAGACACATTTGGAAATGGGACGATTCCTATTTCGGCCATGAACCTAAAGCCTAATTATACGTTGCAATGCTGCCAAAGGACCATTCTCTCGTGTACAATATAGAAAGACCAGGCAGCCGAATGCCTAAAAAAACACCCCTTAATGGTCTATGCACCATTAGAAAACCCATTCAATATCCCAGCATTCCAATGACTGCAAGCTAAAAACCAGTAATGCGTAATGTGTTCCATTATTATCTTACGCACGGATCTCCTCAAAGAACTCCCTAAGTTCTTCATCGACAACCTCGTGGATCTTGTGAGAAAGCTCCTCGGCCTTACCGGAGAGGGAAGAGACACCCTTGACAACAGTGCCGGAGACAACGTTGAAGTCGTGCTCAATGGCCTTCTCGAGCTCCTCAATGGTCAACGAGTTGTCAGCAGGGGCCTCGGCAGTGTATCCACCCGCCGCGACGATCTGAGAGTAGTTGGCGTATCCGCCGCCGTTCCAGGCGAGCAGGTTGGGGGTGTCAGAAGGAATGTCAGAGAGCGCGTCCTTGGTAGCGATGGTAACCATGTTGGACTTCAGCTTCTCAGGAGAGATCTCGGCCATACCGTATTCAGACTCCTTGCTGGGCTGGAGAGAGAGGAAGTAAGCGGTGAGACCGCAGATATGGGGGGAAGCCATGGAAGTGCCAGAGATGGTGTTGATTGCAGTCTTAGAGCCAATCCAGGTGGACTGGATGCTCAGGCCGGGGCCGAAGATGTCGACACACTTGCCCCAGTTGGAGAAATAGGCACGGCTGTCATCGAGAGCGCTGGCACCGACAGTGATGGCCTTCTCGGCGGCAGCTGGGGAGTACTTGCAGGCATCGGCATTGTCATTGCCAGCAGCAACAGCGAAGTGTAGCCCAGCGGAAACAGCAGCATTAACGGCCTGGTCTAAGGAAGGTGATTTACCTCCACCCAGAGACATGTTGGCGGTAGAGCCCTTGAAGCCCTTGCGGGAGCCCTTCTTGGCCTTGGCGACATTCTCCAAGTGCTGCTCAGCAGCCCACTCGACACCCTTCATGACATCGGACATGGAACCAGATCCGTTTGATCGGAGAACCTTGACAGCATACACATGGGCCTTCTTTGCCACACCATATTTCTTGCCAGCAATCGTGCCAGAGCAGTGGGTGCCGTGGCCATTACCGTCAACATCTTCGTCGCCGGTGGGAATGGTCTTGCCCCAAGCAGCACGGCCCTCGAAGTCAACGTGCTCGATGTTGGTACCAGTATCAATGACGTAGACATCAACACCCTCGCCACCATCAGCAGCGTAGAGGTACTTATTGTAGGTACCGAAAGATAGTTGTTTGCGGTGAGAGACACGTGCCAAACCCCACGGGGCGTTCTTTTCGAGCTCAGGCTCCTCTTCCTCGAAGGCGTGGACAATGGAGTCCTTCTCGATGAACTCGACCTGTGGCAAAGTTTACGTCAGCAAGGCTATGTTTCCAAGTAATTGTGACATGTTGTCTGAAGCATCACGCAGGTTGATTCTGAAGGAATGGAACACTTACATCAGGATGCCTTCGGACCTCTTCGATGGTATTGTCATCGAAGTGGCCAGAGTAGCCGAGGAACTCGGAGCCGATCTTCAGCGTGTGCTTGAGACCCTTGAAGGAGTCGACAGCATCACCGACCAAGGGGATTTGGCCTCGCTTGCGGAGCTCTAATCGCTCATCCTCCCGGTCGCCATGGATCTTCTGGACCCACGAGTGATGGTCGGCAGCTGAAGATGCGCTTACGTGGCTCTTGAACTTGACGATGTAGGAGTTGGGTACCTCCTCAGCAGTAGAGGAAGAGATGACGGGAGCCGCACCATCGTGGATGGTCTGATAGCCAAACGAGGGCGCTGCAGATGCAGCATAGGCAAGAGAGAGAGCGATTAAGCCCCTCATATTGATGGATAAGTGATGGACGATGGTCAACCGATAACGAATAACGAGACGGAGACGACTACACCAGTGGCAAGTCTACCTGCGACTTATAAAAATGATGGAAGAAGACAAATGAAGAAAGGGAAAGGGACCAGAGATCAATCGAATGATGCCTGGGGAATAACTGGTGATGCTTCCTTTGGTGATGAGAGGACAGGATGGGTAGGAGATGAAGAAGAAGAAGAGAAGAGGAAGCTTTGTCGAGCGAAAGCGGGCGGTGATAAATGGCTTGGTAGCTGGGTCTGACGCACCGAGCTCCCCCAGCTGTGGGTACCTACATACATGTAGCATGCTAAGGTACCGGGGTACATGGCTGTACCTTACAACGGTTGCCTTCCCCAGCGTGGAGTGGTGCAGGTGACGCACACAGCCGCTGGGCCAACCAGATAAGAACGGAAATGCTAGTTCCCACTAAGGCTAGCGTGGGAGGCTGACCTCCTTTGCCAATCCCGAATCCGCTTAGGTTGTTAGTGCTGGTGTGTTCCTTGTCGAGGCCTACGCTGTACCTGTGGGAGCCTTGTACCTCGGGAGCTCTGAAGCATAAGCCCGTCAGACTGTACAAGTTCATGCTTAAAATACACTTTCACTTTGAAGCAAATTCATACTCCAAAGACTCCTATGTGAAGATAAGCACTCTAAAATCTATAGTTTTATCCTCGTTCTAGATATCTGTCCGTAACACTGGAAACGACCGGAATCGGATTACTGTGTAGGTACCTAAGGTAAGTGAAGTGCTGTGTAGGGAGCTGTCCTAATCGGTTCCGGCTCACGCGGGTGCTGATGATCACCTAAATATCACCCAAACAGGTATAGATAGATGGAATCTGTTGAGTCGCCAAGGCAATTGGCTAGCGATAACAATGCGCGGCACACCAGCAATGCTTCATATCTTATCAGCCTATCAACTCGCAAGTACGTGTTATGCATGCAGGCAGCTTTGGACCCTGAAAATGCTACGGACTTGCCACCAACTTCCAAGTTAGAGAGTTCATTTGAAAAAGACAGCAAGAGATAATAACCAATTCTATTGGAAAATGGAACATCTATCTGTAATTTGATCGCGAACAGCTAAACGTCTTTCTCCCGAGAGATAGAGGGATCGCGTGCTCTCGGTGCTTGCGACTCGCCTCAGATAAGGATGGTATGACACAATCGAGCTAGGGTATGGTCCGGGATAAGATTGATTGGCTACAACGTGCTCTCACGTTCGGAGCTCTGGTAGCCACTCGACTCGCAGCCCTGCAGCTTAATTTACTAATGACCCCATCCTAGATCAGCTGCAAGCACTTGACTCAAGCTCGTGCTTAGCATAGCGACACGTGCTCAACTACATAGTACGTTCCTCAACAATAGGCATTTCCCCCTATTCAAGACACATTGACAACACATCATAAAGCCGAAGTCGTTGAAATTGCATGCGATGGTGTATCGGCTGTGGAATATATACGGTGTGGGGGCTCACTCTCACGTGAATGACTGCCATATAAGACGATTTAAGAACGGGTTGTTCCGTGCGGCCATTCCCTCCCTCCCTCATCTATGTTCACTTGACTCGATCGCATTACACTTGTCTCACTTTACCGGCGCTCATGCCACACCATATTTAAGCGTGCTATTACTGACTGCAATTACGTGTATTGGTTCGTACTTATCTAGGTCTGTTTAAAGTGGACAGCTAAGTGGCGAGGCTGGGTTTGTACGAGCTTCTAGGTATAGTGTGTCTTAATTATTTTTCTATTTCAACTCAGATGAGAAATTAGAGAGCAGCAAATATAATATCTAGCATAGGAGGTAGATACCTACCTCCGTATCTGCTGAGCGGTTGTATGGTGATGCCATGACCGCATAGATAGACGACGTCGTGAAATGCGATGCCGGCTGCTACGGCGGAGACCGGCATCACGATTAGGGTCTGCATACCTCTTTTCTTTTCTTTTGAGCCAGCACTCTTGTTGGCAGGCAGGAGGACTCACGAGGAGTGAGCTTATCTGAAATCGACACACCGATCCCCCATCCGTCTTCGATTGTCCAGTATTAAGACCTTCGTCAAAGTGTTATGTTCTGCCTGCATACCAACAGCGTATGACACATCGAAACCAGCTTAGCTTTTGAATTTGAAAGAGCGAGGTTATCCATTTGTGTTTGGTAATTTCCATTCAGTGCGGCATACCCAATTTCCATTACGGTAGATGCCCCTCCTCGGGTTGCCGTCGATGGCCCGGAACAGATAAAGCGTACAGTACAGTGGCAGGGCCAAGGTGTCCCGGCTGGTATGGTCTTACAACCATATCTCACAGTTATCCTTTTCGCGAATAAGGATATTTTCTCATGTTTTGATACCACCTGCAGGCATGGGTGTCTTCCCGGTAGTCCAGGACGACTTTAGCTCCGGGGTAAGCGGCGATGAGGTTAGCCGCAAATACCGATCCCGCGATATCCGTTACGGTTCCAGCACAGTGCCGAATCCTTCTCCAGGTAGCCATCGTACATTGAACCGTCTATAGGCTACGGCGTGGAAACTAGTTTTACTTCAAAGAATTCAAAACTCACTCTCCACGGCAGAGTCCGGATCCAGTAGGAACAATATTCCGGCTGTCGAAAATGATATCCCACCCGCGCAGGGTGTTCTCATACCTGAGCTTTAACAGGGCATGCCGGAGAGATCCTATACCGCGTCCTGGCAAACCGACGCATAGAATCACCATGGGTTTGGTGCGTTTCCGAGGCCACGGCTCCGGCCTGCATAGCTCCAGTTCTCAAGGAACTGACGCTACCAACAGTCTAGACGTATCTTGCCCCTCTGCCTTGCTGGTCAAACTCCGAATATGAATTCACCTTTGCAACTTGAAGGTGATGTTCTGAGGAAGCTTGTGCGGCGTTGCTGGTATGTAATTGTAGACCAGCGAACTGAGCAACATAAGGGAAGAGAATCTGCAATTCGAACATGATAAAAAGCATTCATTAGATACACAATGGTTCCTACAGTCAGAATGTATTACATAGTTGGTTGGTCTTTATCCAGTCGTCTCCAACAGCTAGCTCTCAGAGATATTTCGTATGGTACAACGGGCAAGTTTGCTTGGCAAGGTATACTATGTACATATGTAAGTAAGGCATATAACGAGGTGTACATCCACGTACCTAATCATTGGAAAATTTACGTCCATTTCCAATTACCAAGTACATAAAGTATATATCTAATCCAAGGTCTCCTGGCCATAGACCTATATATACCTAGGTACCTAGATATGCCCTTATCGGAGCGATTTCATTAACGCGTGAACTGGGTAATCATACGACACCAATCGGTTAGTGGAGTACGTGCATGAGCTACACCGCGTCTTATCGGGGTTTGGGGGCCCATAGCCTTATTAGCGTACACTAAGGCTGACCGACGACTGCAACTGACGTCGGCCTAGTTTAGGGCTGTGATACTTGGAACACCTCAAACAACTCATTCATACGAGCATTTAGGATTCAATACGATTGCTGTCGACTCGGCTTCCCGTGCAGAGGTGCCCGCCGAAATCCAATTGCTTAGAGTGCTTGACAAAACCTAGATTAACATTCGCTCTTTGCTCCTTCCGAAACGCGCCGTCAGACCTAAGCCTCCAAATCTTCGATGCTCTTTAGTCCAAACGGCAGCCTGGAACCCAGTAGGGTATTGGCAAATTCAGCTGGTGTAATATGAAGGAAGAATCCCTTTCAGTCCTCTCGCAAACATAGCTCCATTTTTACCATCATCATGTCTCTACGGCCTGGCCGTTACCGATCGTCCACCTCTGCGTCGACACCATTAGCCACGACCAAAGCCACCGAGGTCCTTCAGACGCTTCTCGACGCCGTTTCCGCCGCCCTCTCTGCATCCCCAGGCAGCGAATACCCCAGGTTTGAATCGCTGGTAGATCCCGTTAAACAGATTCAGCAGCACCTGTCTGCGACTGCCTCGCCAAGCTCCGTCCAGGATGACTTCAGACACCTCCGTGGATTTCACCGAATTTTTGACCTGCTACGATCCTTCTCGGGTTTTTACAATCCCCAGAAACGAGACGAGAATGCGAAAAGGAGCTTCTTCGACCTCCTAAACGGCGTGTTTGGTGTCCTAGCCGCAGCATTTCAAGGCCATCCTGGTAACCGACGGTATTTTCGTACAAGGGTTGAGGGCGGAGGCTGGGACGCCCTAGAACAGATCATTGCGAGCATTGGTCTTGGAGGTAGCGACTCGGATCTTTGGACTAGCTGTCAGTTGTTCGGGAAGCTTTTTGCCTTGTCGCTGAACGACGCCGCTTTAGACAGGCTATGCTGCTCTGCCATATTGGAGGACTCCACCCCTTGGGTTTTGATAACACCGACCGAAAGTGGCGTAGGGGAAGATGGCACGAGGAGCGAGGACCACGAAGTTGCCCGCGTGGGGGCCCAGATTGCATCCATTGAGGCGGCAATTGAGAAGACCGTTGGTCCTAAATCGGCTCTCCAGAACCCCGAGGCTATTCGGACGATCGTGGACTTCTGGGAATCACTACCACGTGATAAGAATATCCCAGAGAACACTGCATCTTTGCTAGTGCTCAAGCTCTTATCAGCGATTGTGGGTGTTTCAAACACGAACTTATGCCTAGTCCACGAAACTGGTGTCCTCTCCCGCTTCTTAGAATTCGCCTTCGACGAAAATTTATACCTGAGCGATGCGGAACGGGATATGGTTCTGGCGCTCTGCCGATCTCTTGTGCCTTTTGGCGTGAACCGACTCGTTGACGCTCAAGAGCTTCTACTCAACCCATCCATAGACTCCTCGGATTTCTGCTTGGAGGTTATGCAGAAGTATGGCAGTCCTCCATTCATACAGTTCGACTTGTCCCAACATGGACACTCTTCCATTGAGCTGCCAAGCCTAGGCCGTTCATTCCCCCCTCAATCAACCCCTGGTTATACCTTTGCGGCCTGGGTGCGAGTCGATCAGTTTGATCCAAGATCGCATACAACTATCTTTGGCGCTTTTGACTCTACGCAGACCTGTTTTGTTCTTGCATACCTCGAGAAAGATACCCGAAATTTCATTTTACAGACTTCAGTTACATCGCATCGACCGAGCGTTAGGTTTAGGAACTTCACATTCAAGGAGGGCAGATGGTACCACATTACGGTAGTCCATCGGCGGCCCAAGACTATGACACCGAGCAAGGCCTCTTTATACGTAGACGGTGAATTTGTTGAGCAGATACGAGCCTCGTATCCTGCTCCTCCTCCGCTTTCGAATGGTAGTACTGAAAGCTTTGCGTCCTTCACCTCTTCCAGTCACAAATCCATGCCGGTCCAAGCGTTCCTGGGAACTCCACGAGAGCTTTCTTCTCATCTGGGTCCTGGTCTAATTAGCTCCAAATGGTCTCTTGGTACGGCTCATCTTTTCGAGGACATACTGAGTGAGGATTTTCTCTCGGTGCCAAGCCGGCTGGGATCTCATTATCAGGGTAATTTTCAAGACTGTCTCGGTGGGTTCCAGACGTACACGGCGTCTGCCGCTCTTGGACTCCGTAACGATCTCGTCAGCTTCGGAAAAGATGACTCTGATATTATGAAAGTTATCCGGGACAAGGCTAGTAACATAGTACCGGAGCATAGGATCCTTCTCAGTGTGATGCCCTCTTCAATCTTTCGCGAAAAGGAGCAATTCGGAGAGTCTCTCCTATTTCGAGCCTTATCACGAGGACCTGCTCATACTCTTGTTCAAATGGTCCTTAAAAACGGCACTGGAATCGCAATAAATACGGCGCTACCCTCAATTAATGATGCGTTAGTCCGCTCAAATGGTGTCGCGGTTCTTACTGGGAACCCCATCGTCGCGGCGCCGCAATTTTTTGACGATGCGCTTTGGCAGCTCTCGGGCTTTACGCCACTCGCTCTGAAGCTGATCGAGCGAGCTTCCTCCCCCGAGGCTCTTTTACGTGCTGTTGAGATGGTGTTCCTCTGCATCAATTCAAGTTGGCGCAATAGCGAAGCTATGGAAAGGGATGGGGGTTATGCGATCTTAGCAATCTTACTCAAGGCTAAACTTGGGTTTGGCGGACCTACGTTTGAAGCTATCACTGAAAAGCTGGTTCTTCAGAGTTCTGAAAAGGACAGACTTTGTCTCCAGCTCCTAAGTCTCGTATTGGGTTTTATTGGATACAAACATCAAGATGCTCTTGATTCCGTCATTATCAACCCTCTAGCTTACCGCAT
Source organism: Hypoxylon sp. FL1150 (assembly GCA_022495205.1). Classification (NCBI taxonomy): domain Eukaryota; kingdom Fungi; phylum Ascomycota; class Sordariomycetes; order Xylariales; family Hypoxylaceae; genus Hypoxylon; species Hypoxylon sp. FL1150. Next base: position 174,756 of record MU376212.1, on the reverse strand, counting down.
TCTCTTGGTGGACTTTGATGGCTGGAGAAAATGCGGTACACTCGTCCAGGAGTTATATTACAAGCAGTTCGTGACCTTTGCCGTCATGAGCAAGCATCACCAATACAATAATCGGAGATTGCTTCGAATGCGTGAGTCCCGTGGAAGCTTGGTAAGCCCCATATACTAACGATGCTCTAAAATAGGAATTGTGAAAAGACTGCTTGATGCCGTGAAATCCGAGCCGCTACTAGAAGCTGTACTCCCCTATTTCATAATTGCGGTTAAGAGTCTCGTCAAATGCAATTATAACACCGAAGTACATCAGTCACTTGCCTTATTCATCACCTACGCTTTTCATCCGCCTTCAAGATCACTCCCACGTACTCCGAAAACAACGCCCCGTCGTGTCTCACAGAGTGTTCCTCTGCGCCAATTGGTCACCATAAATGGAGCAAACGGAGTTGAAGCACGATCGCTCACGAAGAAGGAAGTTGGTATACGTCTCTTAGACATGTTCAGCCAGCTGTTATGCGAAAAGGGAGATTTAGCAATTATTCGAAAATTCGCTAAGACGGTGACAAACAAGGTACTTGATGCGTTGCCGTCTCGAGAAGATTCTAAGCTGATGATGGTCCAGTGGCTTTTGTATCTTCTCACAGAGAACGACGCGGAGATTGTAGTCTACGGCTGCAAGATCCTCGCGAGGCTCTTAGTTACTCATGGCCCAGCATATATCAATAAATTCGCGGGTAGGACCGGCGGCTTTCATATCATGGCCCACCGCCTTAAGAGGTGGTGGGATATACCGACGCTTTGGCCCATCTGCTTCAGCATTCTCTTCGGATATGATGTAGCGGATATTGACTTCGAGAAGAATTTTGACTTTTTCAGCTTGCTTGAGACATTTGGAAAATGCAAAATTGTCAATCCAGATGCCTCACGAATCATCACGGCCATGCTTCAGCATGCGTTAAAGGATATTCTTAAAGACCAAGAGGATCCGGCTTCTCCCTCAGCGGACGTAAGACAGACAGAAACTACGGCAACCATTTCTGAATCGCTAGGGGGACGACCGCGAGCAAGGTCAATGTCACTCAGAAAGGAATTAGATGCGCGCCGTAAGTAAATCATCCCCCTCTGCAAGACCATGCTAATATGATTAGATCAAGAAACTACCCAGCCGCGCGGGGAACGCAATGCTGGAAATGCTTCTGTACTCCAAACCGTCATACGATTTATGGCCGACCTTCATGCTAGATCGGCCGACTTCCGAGACTTTGCATTATTATCAGACTACGTGAGGCTACTCCTATCCGCTCTGTATCCTGCTATAGTAAGCGCGGATCCGGTTAGTCCCGAGACGGAGCTCAATTCCAGGGATTCAGCCCTCACTTTCGAAGGCGGCGATGTCATTATTCGGCCAGTCGGCGGTACATCAAGTGCGGCACCAGTCATCAGGTCGTCCAGTGCGGCCGATACACCCTCACCAGTTCATGGTGCTCCCCATCGAAGAACCCAGCTGCGGAAAGCATCTTCTTTTATTCTACTGACATCTCAGAAGTCCTCCCAATCGAGCCCAGTTCGCCTGATTCACGTCATATCTCCTAAGAAAGTTTCTGATCAAAGTGTCGGCCACACTATAGTAGAAGGCATCTTGGAGCTCGTTATCAACGTCTTCATAGACCAGCTACTAGTTCGAAAAGAGTTCCCTGGATTTGGGTTATTCTTGAAAGTGCCTCCAGGATTCCAGGAACATCAGGCTTATTTCGAGTCATACGTTCTTAAGAGCACTATTGTTCACATGTCTACGGCTATCAAGCTTGACTGGAAGACTCTAAATGAGCCAAAGGTTCTTACCAATATGGCCCGTTTTAGTCTCCACATGGTTGAAGCGATTTTCGAAGGATGGTTCATGAACGGGACCGAATCGATGCTAGACTTTGCGGGGCTGTTGCTCGAGTATCTTCAGAAGCCCGAGGTAGCGAAGATGAAGACCGTAAGGCTTTGTAGCCAAGCGGTATCGACTATTCGAGGATCCTTCCTAAAGTTGGTCCTCTTGAGGCTTTCGGAAATTGACGACCCCGATACAACGGAGATGGAAGCCAACTTTTCAATGGAGAAACTACTCTATTGGCAGATGGTTGTTTTAGCGTCTTTGTCGACGGACGATGATTACATGAAGCTCTTTTGGTATCAATTATATACCAAATTAGTTGGCACGAAGCGGGATGTACGGCATGCTGCCGTCAATATATGGCGCATCATGCTCGTGCAGAAGCCTGAAGAATGCACGTCGTTATTCCGACTATTCATGACCTCGGACCAGACACAACTAGCAACAGACTTCCAGAAGCTCACCGAGCTCGACACAGATTCCTTTGTCGAATGGGTTGACCAGCATCGGCCTGCGCTAGACACATTATTCTTCGGGGGAATCTCACGAACCTGGGAGGAATTCGCAGTGGCAGAAAACCAGCGCACAGCGGAGACCGCGAAGTCACGACTAATGAAGCGGAAAGAAACACTGAAGCGATGGCACGCCGAAATGGTCGAGCAAGATAATATACTTCTGCGCCATGACATGGCCAATTCTGCTTGGATGAAATCTATATATGCTTCTGAGCATTTCAAGCACCAGCGTTCGATGCAGGATCAACAGGATGATGTTGCATACTTTTCATCTACATTTTCCAAGATGCAAAGAGATTTGAATCGACCAGGAGCCGTATTGTACGAGCCCGGCGCTATAAAGTGGAAACTGGATAGAACAGAAGGTCGCAACCGTATGCGTCTTCGACTGCTACCGGACCTTTCTACCGATCATGGCCAGTACCAGCCAAAACGCAAGACAACAGACCAGCAACCTCCTTCAGCCGTTAAGAAAGACGCCACAGCAACCCCTGCAGCGACTCCGGTATCAATAAAGCCTGTCCCCTCATCCATACCTCAGGGGAAGGTAGGTAGCCTAGATGAAGGCATGGAGGATAATTCTAATGCCGCCTTGACCGACACGAATCCCCAAGCTCAAAGTGTCCAGTCGCTCGTACCAGAGGAAGACTTCGAATTAGTCGACGACCCAAATGACCCTAACGAGGCCGATGACGGGTTTGAAGACAAGAACCGAAGGGTGATGAGGCGCCTACAACAAGGAGATGCTGTGCAGCAAGTTTATAATGTTTCCCGCGTCATTGGTCTAGAGGCTTTCGAAGGCATTCTCCTAATTGGAAAAAATGCTCTTTACATCATGGACAACTTCTTTCAATGTACGGATGGCGAAATAGTCAATGTATGGGAGGCTCCCGTCGAAGAACGCGACCCCTTCTCCCAGATTATCGCGGGTGCAAAGGCTAGCGAAAATCGCCAGACCTCAAGCCGTAGCGCGCAAGACTCGCGTAGTTGGAAGTGGCACGACGTTATCAGTATATCAAAACGCCGATTTCTATTTCGAGATGTGGCGATTGAGATCTTCTTTACGGACGGCCGCAGTTATCTTTTGACCGCCAAGAATCCGGCAATGAGAAACGAAGTGTTTGCGAGGCTCAGTAATAAGACTCCGCATACCGCAGACGCTAATTCGCTGCCCAATCCGGAAGATGCGTGGCGCTTAGAATCTCTCAAAGTCTTTGAAGAATCTTCTCAGTCGTTCGGATCAAAATTCGGTAGCATATTCAACTCGTCCCCCTGGAATCCCTCCATGCGCCGGTGGCAAAAGGGCGAGATTTCCAACTTCCATTATTTAATGCTCGTAAATACAATGGCGGGCCGGACGTTCAACGATCTTACGCAGTACCCAGTGTTTCCATGGGTTTTGGCAGATTATACTAGCGAAGAGCTGGATTTGAATAATCCGGCTTCATTCAGAGATCTATCAAAGCCCATGGGCGCCCAAACCGCTCGGCGTCAGGCTGACTACCAGGGCAGATATACTAGTCTGGCAGAGATTGGAGAGACGCCGTTCCATTACGGCACACATTACTCCTCGGCCATGATTGTTGCGTCCTACCTTATCCGATTGCCCCCCTTTGTACAGTCCTTCATCCTCCTACAGGGTGGTTCATTCGACCATGCGGATCGACTTTTCTTCTCAATCGAAGGGTCGTGGAAGTCCGCTTCCCAAGACAACGGATCCGACGTGCGAGAGCTCATACCTGAATTTTTCTACCTTCCGGACTTCTTAACAAATGTCAATGGGTACAATTTCGGTGATCGTCAAGGCTCTGGAGGTCGAGTCAATAATGTCGAGTTGCCTCCGTGGGCAAAGGGCGACCCGAAGATATTCATTGCGAAACATAGGGAGGCCTTAGAGAGTCCGTATGTGAGCCAAAATCTCCAGAACTGGATCGACCTGGTCTTCGGCCATAAGCAGCGCGGCGAAGCTGCGGTGGAGAACCTGAACGTGTTCCACTATCTTTCCTACTACGGCGCCAAAGATCTCGACAACATCACTGACTCAAACGAACGACATGCCACCACCAGCATCATTCACAATTTCGGGCAGACACCACATCAGGTCTTCACCAAGCCCCATCCCGCCCGAGAGAATGTTGCATTCCAGGCAAAGAGACTTGATACAGCTAGTCATGCTCTTGCAAGAATCCCTCACCCACTTCTAGAAAGCCGCGAAAGGGTAGCCTCGTTGACATATTCGCCCAAAGTAGATCGCCTTCTATGCTCGTCTCCATTCCGCCTTAATCTGCCCCCTTCCCTGGACAAATACGTCGAGTGGGGCTTCGCGGACAATAGTGTACGCTTTTTCCATACCGAGAACCGGAAGAGTGCCGGTGTCAGCGAAAACCTACACATTGGCCAAATCTCATGTATCATCGTTGCCGATTCCAAGACGTTGATCACGGCTGGTGAGGACTGTGTTGTGTCCGTGTTCACCATTCAGACAACAAACAACAAGCCTGTAGAGTTGGTTCATCGGTCTTCACTATTTGGGCACAAGACACCTGTCGCGACTATTGCCGTATCCCAGGCATTCAGCACGTTAGTGACGGTATCCGGAGACGGTCACGCGTTCCTCTGGGACATGAACCGCCTCGAGTTCGTACGAAAGCTGCCGAGCACTCGAGCCGTAGAGTGCGCTCGCATCAATGACGTCTCCGGCGAGATAATGCTGTGCTCGGGCCCTAACGTCGCCCTGTACACGATCAATGGCGACCTGATGCTCGATCAGAATGTCTGTTCCGAGCACGACGATTACGTATATTCATGTGCTTTCTACGAAGGGTTAGGAAATGAGTGGCTGGAGAACTTTCTCGTCTTCACCGGGCACCGGAGAGGAAGAGTCAATATCTGGAAGCGAGTAGTCACGAACGGCAAGTGGGCACTGGAGCTGGTGAGACGACTAGACCATATCGACACACGCAGCGAGACGGGGACCAATACGGAGGCAGCCATTACTTGCATCGCGCCGATGCCATATTTGGTGTATACCGGGGATGACGATGGACGAGTTGTAAGCTTTCCAATTCTCGTATAAACCTTGGACAGCAGCAGAAGCTAACAGAGTCTAGTACGAATGGACCTTGATCCAGCGGGAGAGATAGAGTCTGTCTCCCACCAGACAATCGCCTCTCGTATTCTGGAAGGCAAGATCACAAAGCATTGGCTCATAGACGTGGCGTTTGGCTCCTTGCTCTAACGAGAATATGGGCGGCTCCCTTCTATGTTAGAAAGGTCTGAAGGGGAGCATCACATTGGCGTTGAATTGCGGTTTACTCCTTTTGTTTTGTCTATCCTAGGCAGTCTCTAGGATGGACCGCCCAACATGGGATGTTGGGCTATGGGCGACGGTTTTAACGCAGGTAGTGCAGAAAGATAAAAAAAAAAATGAACTTGATTAGCTGTCCATTCTAGCTTTGACTTTTTTGACTCATGACTCTCGGTGGTATACTACACTTTTCCCCCTTAAGCATCTCTATAACTGCATCGGGTCGCTGCTAAGCGTCTCCTGGCTTGATGTTCGTGAGGTGGCCCTGTTCATATGTATACATACGGATCTTGTCTTGCGTGTCCTAATTCGCACTTGTCTCCAATTCACGTTCTGTTTTAGGGTATTAACGGGTTCAGTCGTCGTAGCCGGTTATCGTCTTTCGCGGACCGGGAGGAACTACGTTGGTATTATGTTAGCATTATGATATTACGAGTCCCTACGAGACAAAGCTCCTTTTCTTTAGTATCTTCATCCTGCTCTCTTCTCCATTCGCTCGGGGTAATAAATTAGCATGGGACGTACTAGGGTATGTCATAGGAATCGGCGACGCTCTCTCGTAGCCCAAAGCCTTCAGGGACGGCGGAACAGTGGCGAGCATCAGAGGACCGGTGCCGGCAATAACACAGGACCAGAAGAAGGCGGGCTTCTCGCGCGCGGCCCAGCGCCAGTATCGGATGGGACCGGACCAGAACTGTGGCGATGGGTTCGGCATTTTTAATGTGTCTGTGTTTCCGCCTGCCTGTAGCGCAATCGTGAGCTAGAAGATCATGATAGTGATGGGCAAGGATGGTTTTGGCTTGGTCGTACTCAATTGAGCTGTATACGTTATCGTATGTCGAGGAAGATTTCGAATGCGGCGTCACTGGTGATGGTCTCTAGACGAGGTTATGAGCTCTAAAAGCGATTGGACATTGACGATGATCGATAATCGTAGTGGTCTGTGCATACCTAGTATATCATCTTGCCGGATAGATGAATACACCTTCACAATTGAATGTACTGTTATGCCATTATGCCGTAGAGTGTCGATAAGCACGCATCTACATGATTAAAGGCTTGGCAGGTACGGGCTACGTATGCCAGACCTCCAAAAAAGTTAGCGGTCCCGTATATTGAGACAAGCTGGTCTTACAACGTCGAACTTGCGTACGTAACTAACAAAAAAAGGGCACCTTGAACACAACCACCTATAGGTCCCATGCGCGGCGAGTCTCTTGCCGTCGCAACCTTTTTCTTCCTTTGTTCTCGTTCAGGACCCAATTGATCACACAGAGACTCCAAGATGAAGTCGTTAATCTCCTTCGCCGTGCTGCTCTTTGCGGCCCTCGTCCATGCGATCAGCTCTAGTGGGGATAGACTGCTGGTCGTCCTGGAGGATGTCGCCGAGAAGGAGACCTATTCCAAGTTCCTTGGTGACTTGGAGGGTACGTGCAAAGCTTCATTTCCTCGGTAACCTCGTTGCTGGTGTTACCGCCAACTACTGAAGCTGACTCCTTGTTGCCAGGTCGTGGATTCCAGATCAACTACGAAACACCCAAGAGCGAAGGTCTTAGTTTGTTTAACCTAGGCGAGAGATCTTATGATCACGTTCTATTTCTTCCTACACGATCAAAAGGTAGCTATCCAAATGTTCAACACCTTAGGTACCTACGCAAACAGCAGGAAAGCTGACAGCACAACAGGCCTCGGCCCCAACCTAACACCCAAGCTCCTACTCGATTTCATCAACGCAGACGGCAACATTCTCCTCGCCCTCTCGGCCTCGCAATCCGCCCCGACTTCTCTCGTATCGCTACTCCTCGAGCTGGACATCCACCTACCGCCGGACCGACAGGGCCTCGTGGTGGACCACTTCAACTACGACGCGTCGTCGGCGGCCGAGAAGCACGATGTGCTTCTTCTGCCGGCGCCAGGTAGCCTCCGACCAGACGTCAAGGACTTCTTCAGCCCGGCCGGCGTCGACGGCGGACTCATCGCCTTCCCCAACGGAATGGGCCAGACCCTCGGTGCGGGCGCCCTCCTCGCGCCGGTCTTGCGCGCTCCCTCGACAGCTTACAGCTACAACCCCAAGGAGCAGGCTGAGGTCCTCGACGACCTCTTCGCCGCCGGCTCCCAGCTTTCCCTCGTCACCACCATGCAGGCCCGAAACTCGGCCCGCTTCACCGTTGTCGGGTCCGCTGACATGCTGAGCGACAAGTGGTTCGACGCTAAGGTCAAGAAGGTCGGCGAGAAGAAGGAAGTTGGTACTATTAACCGCGAGTTCGCGAAGCGTGTGGCCGGTTGGACGTTCAAGGAGACGGGTGTTCTCAAGGTCAACTGGGTCGAACACCACCTGAACGAGCCTGGCCAGAGCAACGCCAGCAACCCCAAGATCTACCGTATCAAAAACGATGTGGTGAGTCGCATTCGGTTATTCATTACACTACGATTTGAAACTAATACTGCGTAGACATACTCCATCTCCCTGTCCGAATACTCGTGGGACAAGTACATCCCCTTCGCCGTCCCGGCGTCCGACGACCTGCAGCTCGAGTTCAGCATGCTGTCGCCCTTCCACCGCCTCCAGCTAACCCCGACCGTCTCCTCCGCCGACAGCACCACGTACTCGGCGTCCTTCAAACTGCCGGACCAGCACGGCATCTTCAACTTCAAGGTCAACTACAAGCGGCCCTTCTACAGCAACGTCGAGGAGAAGAATACGGTCTCTGTCCGCCACTTCGCCCACGACGAGTGGCCCCGCAGCTTCGTCATCAGCGGCGCCTGGCCCTGGATCGCGGGCATCGCGACGACAGTTACGGGATGGCTGGCGTTCTGCGCGGTCTGGCTGTATAGCAAGCCGGCCGCCGGAAAGGAGAGCAAGAAGACGCAGTAATGGATTTTTTTCATTTAGAAGGTAGGAGATAGGTACTCCGAACGCCCAAAGGGCAGATATGAGCCAAAGGCTTTGCCTACGCGGTAGCAATGTACATACATCCGTCTGTGTTTGTTCTCAGCCACCCTTTTACTTAGGTGACGAAGAATTGGGTTGCAAACACCCGATATATCGGGGTCCAATGATTTCCTAGGTAGTTTGCGTAGGGTAAAAAAAGAAATGGAAAAGGGGCAGAATGGTCTCGCGAAATCTCATTGAGGGACTGCGGCGTTTCTATGAATAACCGACGTGTGGCTAGGGAAACTGAATAAATGGATGACATTGACATTGACATTGACATTGACACTGGTAATGAAGACTGTGTTTATGTTCATTATTATTTTTTATTTTCGAACTGTTTCACAGATACCGGAGCTGAGATGAATATTGAATAAGGGGCGAGGTATTTAGATTTCTTCGTCATAGCTGACTACCTTAGGTACCTAGGTATGTACTTGGGAAGCATCGCAGAAGTTTCGTAACATACAGTACCTGGGCCACACAAATAACTAACCTACCTACTGGCTACCTAGGGAGGTACCTACTTAAGAAAGGAATAAACCTGTCCACAAAGGGGTGCCAAAGTGTCCGGACCGGTAGCAACACGAATTGAAGCTCTCATCTGATCGCCGAATCTCGAGCCTCACAGCACAAACATGTTTGACATTATAAGCCCCTCCTCGAGTCAAGGAGAGTCAGGCTTGATAATCAAATCACAAACTCGATACCGGAGGCTCAATATGATCATCCGGTTTTGTGTTTGAAATCCGCCATCTGCTCCTAGAAAAATTGAATATAAACCCCCTTCTCCCTTCCGCTTCTAACACTCCAACCCAAGATATCATCACACTGAACATTACAATTCTTTTCCGAAGACGTAATCAGAGACGTAAACCGGAACGATACATAACAAGAGTTGCTCCTGTTTTATATTAACAAGATCCAGCTTTTCTAGGAAATCGAACGCGGAGCCTCGGCAATCGACAGAATGTGCTGGCCGTATACCCTCATGTACGGGTGCATGGACTGTTTCGCAGAAGAGAAACCCCCAGCGGAGTGCTGCGTCATTGTGGCGCCCGATGCTGAGGACCCTGTAGTCGGTGGCTACAATCGGGAAGGCTCCCTTTGCCCACTACGATACGTCGGGCCACGACCGAGTGAACGCCTTACCACGCCCATGAGCTGCCCGATCTTACTCGCATCGTCGCGTCACGAGCCTGCCACTCCTGCCTTTGCAAACAAAGCCTTTCTGGGCAATGCAAACAACAACCACGGAGAAAATCCTTTTGCATACGGCACCCCCCACCTTCGCTTTTGGATTTGTTCGCGACATCGGCCAAGGTACCTCGAAGAGCTAGGCCCTAGCTTTGCCGGCTATGAGCTCGCGCGACGGAGTGAAGTCGTCGAGGATAAAAGACGAGATATAGCAAAAGGGAAACAGAGACAAGAAAGGTGGAATGAAATGCTCAATGTTGTCTCCGGTTCTCAACTGCATTTAAACCTGAAACGAAAACAAGACGAGGGAGTAAAAGAGGAGGCAAAGACGACAGTTGGTGTGGCTGCGACTGCTTGCTCATTGTCGGAGTTGATCGACAGTTATCGTTCTCAGGAATAGAAGCGTCGAGGATATACTGCTAGTACGGATATCCCTGGGCCCTGAGCGGAATCCTATGTCGTGATGCGGATTACCTAGGTAGAGCAAGTGTTAGTTATGCAAGATGGTGATTCAGGATCAGCCCCTTGGGTATGCCATTCTTCGTCACTTCCATAATACACAATGAGGTAGCAACGAAATAAGAATAGGTCGTGATTGATTGATGGCTCACCACGTACGCTTCATGAGACAACGCAGCTCGCAGAACAAGGTAATAGGAGATGGAGAAATAATTTGAACACCCATATCGGCTCATATACGGAATACCCAACACGCTAAAGACATGCTCTCACCAAGAACTTTTCGCCCTTATTGCGGTCCTGCATCTCCAAGTCAACTACTCTCTCGACAAGGCATGAAGGAATGGACAACGATGTAAGCGATCAATAATTTGGACACAAGATATACCCTCAGATTAGCTCTCAGGTTCTCACTGACAACCATTCCCTCGCCCCAGTCGCGCAAGGCGCAACGAAGGTTCGTTCAGGCTGCCTGCAAATTTGGCTTTTTGGATACTTGGTCATCACTGGGCATTCTTGTTTCGTGCCGCTGTTACCGCAGCCGACGAGAGAAATAAAAGGAGAACCTGCTGGCACGGTTCATATGGATATTCCCATAACCTCCAGGCTGCACAGTTCCGCACACATCCCACACGCAGCTCCGATTGAAAACTATATAACCCGTCATCGAAATGCTTTCGCGTCCTCGGGCGTGTGTGCTATTTGTCGTCATTGCCGGCAAGATGCGGGAACTGCTTAGCTACAAAAAGGATCGGGAAGTTCGAGCCGCACCGAGGGTGTCTCTCCTAGCTCAGATCTCTGTTCTTTGGATCTCGTCATGTGCCGCGGACCTATGATCCTAAGACCAAGGTCTTGCTGCTCCAACAATTTCCATTTCTCTTCACAGCTAGGTAGGAAAGGTAAGGCATATGCCAAGGCACTAGCCAACCATATGAGATAGCTCGGTTAGGTTGGTATATGTAGGTAGGTAGAGTTAATAGAAATGGATGAGTTGGCGGGTTGGTAGCCAGGTAGCTTTGCCATGTTTGAACGCATGACGCTTGTAGCATGAAAGTGGGAGAGCTGAGTCTCTGTAGATCGGATGGCAGGCTCGTAAAAGAGCTTAGAAGCCAGATGTCTGGATTGTTTGAGACGTTGAAGTGTTTGGAACACGAGAGTTGACCCCAGATATATGGTTTGAGGTTTGAATGATTGATGGCTTGTATGGCAGCATGAGATTGCGCGTGAGATTGCGCGTGAATGCACATGAATGATTAGTCATTTGACGATGGGACGTCATGTAGTCTTGGTGCCAGCTTAGTTGTCGCTGGGGTTTAAAAGATCTTATGCCAGTTGAGGCCTGGTGGTCAGCTTGGTTGTCGCCGCCCCCCCCATGGCGGCGGATTGGGTCAGAGTATGGTTAGGTACCTAGGTAGGTACGAATGAGTTAAGGTAGCTAAGAAGCCATTGCGCAATTTGGCCAAGATGCCATCTGAAGGAACATAAAGATGATTTGCTGTATGTTGTAGCAAATTTGTGAAGTTGGAGGGTGATGATGAGAAGTAAAGAAGGAAGCTTGCTTCGATAGCTCTAACCTCTGATGCCCTAGAAATTCCACTGAGGAGCTAATCGTAGGGGTCGCGTCGCGCCGCGTCAAGCTATCGCTCTACTCCATGATTGGTCATCGGCCATAAAGACCCCGCTTTAAATTCTTCCCCTCAGCCTCACAGGCCTCAACAGAAATCGAGGCTGAGAAACTTCATTTTCCCTTTCACTACCTAACGAACCCAAACGGTGCCAGTCTTTCTTCTCAGCCGCCAACACTCTTGTCCAGCAATCTCGTGCAAGATTTTCAGAGTCCCAGGAGCAATATTCCATAATGGTATGAAAAGCTACATTCAAACCTTCTAAACTAGATTCACAGGAGCCCTCTATTAACTAGCTGTCAGGCGCGCAATTCCGAGAAAGCCCAATCGATGCTCTTTCGCTTCCGCGAGGCCCAAGCTGCCGACTTGGGTATCATCGACGCCGGTCGCGCGAGACGACCGAAGGTTATCACCGAAGTAGACTCAGTCCCCAGCTGCGAAAAATGGCGAGGCCAAACGTTGAAAGAGATCAGCCGAAAGGTGTCGCGCATCCAAGATCCAGCACTCAGCGACTACCAGATCCGAGATCTCAATGACGAAATCAACAAACTTATGCGCGAGAAGCACATGTGGGAGGTTCAAATACGCAATTTAGGAGGCCCGAATTATATGCGTGGAGGTGGTAAAGTCTACGACGAATCAGGCAGAGAAATACCGGGAGGAGGCAAGGGTTATCGGTACTTCGGGCGCGCAAAAGAATTGCCTGGTGTGAAAGAGCTTTTTGAAGCTGCTGCAACGAAGAAACTTAACGATTCAGATAAACCGTTGGAATCTCGAGAGGATCTAAGAAAGGCAGTCGATGCCAAGTACTATGGTTATGCTCCCGACGAGGAAGACGATGCCCTACTACAGTATGAGGCCGAGAAGGAGCGGGAGGCCTTTGATATGTTGTTGAAACAGGGAAAGACCGAACCCCCGCCCGGTTGGGAACCGTTACCCGGTGATGCGGGTGATGGCAAGGGCTGGGAGCTCCCTACCCTTCAGGAGGTGCAAGAGGAGCTCATAGAGAGGAGAAGGCGCAAGTTGCTCGATCAAATCCAGTAGGGTTTCTACCCATCTGCTTCGTTACGCCGTTCATATCATCCCCCGCTCCCGAAAGGAGGCATCAGCAATATTCTCGCCGTGCGAATTCAGACATACTATCCGTTTAATCGACATATCCTTCGTTTATATACCTTCGTTATGTATGCTATCCGTCAGGGTAGTTTTACTTCAACCCAAGTCGAGTTTACCGAGAGTCAAAGATGTCCACTCCTACCCCAGACCGACCTCCAACGCCGAACTCTCCCGGAGACGCGTCTCCGCCAAGGGAGCCTCCTTCCCGTGCCGAGGTTGAAGTCACACCTAAAATTCGTCTAAGACACCGCTCGGGCTCGATTCCGTTGCCAAAGCGGCCTGAAGATGAAGGTCAGGCTCTACTAGTTCTGCAGAGTTCAGCACAGCAACAATACACCTACCCAGATCAAATCCCTTGAAGGTGTATTTATTAATCGAGACAGACCTCGCTGAGTTCTTAAAAAGATATATCCCGCAAAACGCCATAGTCCCTCCCCGAATACCCAAGCGCTTATACTCGAAACCGTTTCATGGCGTCCGAGACGAGGAACATGTCTTTGACAGTTCCGAGAGGAAGTCAGTCTATCACCGTGTACTTGATTCGCTTGAGGTACAATCTTTTGATGAGAAGCATTACATTGACAAATGGCTGCTACAATAGCACGGCAGAATCGGAAGACAGTTTCATCCAACAAGCTTCCGCTCTTCCTCCCACTTGGAAAGTTGTTCATTTCAGGGGTGATGATGTGGACATCCCTATGAGACCAGCCGATACCAAGCGTGGCAGCCATTATAGACGACTTTCTGCTCCCCCCCTGATTAGTGCTCTATCAACTAGGGGCTCGACTACGGGTGTTAGCTAGGACAACGACCCCGATGACGCGGATATCGTACCTTCGTACATGCGCGGCTTAGTGAAAGACTCCGAAACGGGCAAATAGAGGCTTCCCCTACTCGAACCACTTCCTATTCGAGCCGCCAGAATCTCCCCTGGCCGACGCAACAGCTTCGATAAGGGCACCGATGGCAAAAATGGCAAGGGTGTCATGGAAACTTGCCCTCCCCTTGAACCCATCTTGAATATCTATCACGCTGCCATTGATGATTCCATAGCAGACACCACAGCATCGATTGCTGCGGCACGTGGGATACCAAGTCACCCAGTACGAAGTCGAATACCGCGTCCACAAGCAAGATCGACTGCACCCCACAGGACCACCTACCAGGTTACAACAGCTGCTTCCCCTGGGCCAGCTGCGCAGACTACAGCTACGCGGACTACAGCTACGCGGACTACGGCTACGCGGACTACGGCTACGCGGACTACGGCTACGCGGACTACGGCTACGCGGACTACGGCTACGCGGACTACGGCTACACAGACTACAGCTACGCAGACCACAGCTACGCGGAGTATAGCTACGCAGACTACGGCAGCAGCTCATCCCAGACCAGCTATTTCTCGTAATCCAGTTGCTCGTGCTACAGCATCTGCTCTCCCTAAAGCGGTCATTCCACGGAAATCAGTTGCTTTCGCTAACACTGGACGAGCTGTTCCCGCTAACACACGACCAGTCGCTTCTGCTGGGTCTTCTTCTACGGGGGCAGGGCCAGTCGTTTCTGATGGGGCATTCTCGGCAAGGGTAGGACTAGTTGCTCCCGATAACACTTCTGTTTCCACAGCCAATTTCACCAGTAGCTATGAATCTTTTCCCTTTTTGACAAGTGATTTTCTTCCACTTATGACAGGTGCTCTTCCTCTACCTCCCGCCACTGCTAAGGCTTCTGCTGGTCCTGGATTGCCTGCCGCCGGTGTGAGCTTTACTTCCGCTAGAAGAAAGCTCCGTAAAATCGGGGTTTTCAAAAAGTCATCCGACGGTAGGAAGTCAAAAGGGAAAGCCGTGTGTAAACGTGGGTCGGCTTTACCTGTGATCCCAGAGGACGAGCCTGTTGCCCACACGGCTCCTAATAGAACCGAATGTATGGAGCGTTACATCACGGACCGCACATCACCGGCACAAGCGAGTTTGACAAATCAACTCAATATACACGGTTCCCCAGGTCGCCGCAGCGTCGGCCGTCCGCTGTATGATTCGATACGCATGACAGCGGGGTCGCAACTTGACCAGGCCACCGCCGACGTCGAGGCCCAGCTACAGCGAGACGAAGACCAAAGGCTGCAGCATGAAGAGCAGAGAGAAACGCGGCGGAATAATCGCAAGCGCGTCTTCATGAACATTTTTGCGCCGTGCTGCGGGGACAGCATAGCGAAGAAGGCGTAGGAGTTTTTCTTCGCGCCCATGGGCTGCGAAAAGCGAGTCAGGTGTGTAGTATGGTATGGTATCTTCGGTTCGGTTCTCGGGGCGTGCATTGTCATCTCTGTACTTTCCGCAAAGGGCATTATACACTTGGACGGATGACACCACCAGCCCACGTCACGGTGGCCTCCGCCAGGGAGGCATCACTGGTGTGTATAGACACGAAACTCTTTGATTTTATTACCACCCGTGGGAATGACAGCTAGCAGGGTATTTCTGTCTCCTGCTCTGGAATGGTATTGCAGTTTGCGAGGATCAATATTGTTAGAGAAAGCGAAGAGAAGAATATGTGGCCTTAAAGAGACCTCTCGGCCAGCTAGACTAGCTACCTCAAGGCATATGATGCAAAGCGATCTTAGAGGTCTCAATATGTCGTCCAATTCCCGTAGTGACAATCACTATCCACACATGTCAACTTTGTGCTAATAGATCTCTCTTTATACACTGGCCACTCGATCACTCAAGCACACGAAGCCAATATTCAACCCCCATCTCCCATTTTTCCTCGGCATAACAGCGTTCAGTAACGTATATCCCCAGTAGACCCAAGCAACCCCTATCAAATAAATATATATCCTTAAACGCATTCCTGTCCCATCGTCCTGTGTACCCGCATAAGACAGTCAAACAATAATCGAATCGAAGTACCTCTCCACACACAATCCCATTCACTCACTTACTTGCCTAGTGTCGTCGCGTCCGCCGCCTCAAACCTAACGTCGATCTGGGTATTCTTTACGATGACAAGCTTCCTATGACTCGCAGCGACATCGCCGTCGTCCAACCCCGCCACCACCTCCTCCTCCTCATCCAGCGTCCGATAGTCCCACCACTCCCCGCGCTCTCCGTCGCGGCCCGCGGCACAGGGGCCCTCGCACGTCGTCAGCAGCGAGCCGCCGGGTTTGGCGGTGGTCTTGATGCTTCCGAGCTGCACTCCGCGGTGGCGATTGGCGTCGGCGGAGGAGGAGTAGGAGGAAGAGGGCGCGACGCCGCCGCCGTTATTATTACGCTCGGGGTCCTCGTACGTCAGCTTGAGCCTGCGCGTCGCGCCGAACCCGAAGCCGATGCGCCGGAAGAGAGGGCGCAGGGGCGGGAGGGAGCCGGCGATGATGCCGATGCCCATCTCGACGATGGACCAAACGATGAGGCTGGCGGTTTTGCCTGTGGTGGTGGTGGTGGCGTTAGTTCTATATTTTTGTAGGCCGGGGTTCCAAAGAGCGTAGGCTAGGTACCTAAGGTAGGGACTTACGGAGACTGTGGCCGGGCTGGAAAAAGTACTGGACGACGTACGGCATGCGCACAATGGTTGAAACGCTTGCTCTGCGTGATACATCTCTCGTTAGTTTTTAAGCGGTTATATAAGACTCGGGGGAGGGGAGGGGACTGAAGAAGGGGGAGACGGCGTACAGAGCACCGAGAGCGAGGATGAAGGCCAGCGACGCCTTTACCCCGGTCCGCATGTTCAGGTTCCAGAGGATGAATACCGGAATCGCCGCGTACATCCAGTCGGTCAGCACGGAGAAGCCCGAGATGGCGATGGGGATCCAGCCCAGCCGGGACCCGCTGCCGCCCGCGCACTTGGCCGACGTCGGGTCGAAGCTGGCGGATATAGGCCGGCACTGCGTGAACAGGGCTACGATTCCTAGTCCCGTCATCCTGTCGCGTTTGGGGGTCAGTGGTTTCTTCTCTGTTGAGTAAGGGGTTTTGTTATAAATAGTACATACAAGATACTAAGAGCCAGGACGATCCACAGCGGTACAACGTAGCGCTTCTGGTTGGTAATCCGCAAGAGAGCGAAGCAGATAGACAGCTTTATGAATGGGAGACAGCCCAGATATGTTACCCAGTAGATGAAGAAGTCTAGAGGGCAGGAAAGGGAGGTAAGTAAGTCTCGCCGCAACGCTGGATGGATGGGGAAGTCTTACATTTTCTTCCGTCTCTATACATCTGTCCGGAGGTGTCTAGCACGTCGACGACGTCTTCCGGCGCGCCAAAGCCGGCGAGGCAGCCGAGGATTGTGACGATACAGGATGGGACGAAGAAAACCTGCGGAGGGGGTAATGGAATTAGCTGCTGTCGGAGGAGAGGGGCGAAGAATGGTCTTTTCTGTAATAGGGCGGAACAAACTGACCAGAGCCATAATCATGGCGTAGTCGTCACGACCCAACGCTCCGATCTTTATTCGGACATATATTCGTAAGCCAACGACGGCGGTAGATGCGACGCACAAAATCACGGCGGCAGCCACTGTCTCTGCTCCGATCCCGTCATGAGCTTCGAAAATAGCGATTCCCATGGTGTTTGTCTTCGTCGATAGTGAGTTGCAATATAAGAGTTGGATAGCGAAGCCAAGGTCAAGGGAGTCTTTGCTATGCTTTATACAAGTTAGTTTCGAGTGTAGTGTTTCATGACACTAGCCGTCTCCTACCAGACCGCGGTTAGAGACTTATTTGATCTGAGAATATTACCTTCTCGGTAGATAACCTGGCAGTCAGATACTTCTACTATTCAACTGGGGAAAAAATTCCTATCTGATAGTCGATTGCTTGAACATCGTGTTACAGAGCAAATTTTCCGATACACGGTAGGCGCGGACGAGTCGGATCTCGTCGTGGTGGTCTTGGTCTGCCATATACCAGAAGTTTTCATCGACCCACTATAGGGTTGCTGAAGACGGGAACGCATATCGTCGACTTTGCTAAGCAGATTCCATCATACTCTCCTTTCGGGATCGTGCCCCGCATAGCACCCATACAGAACACAGGAGTTGATCTGCGCGTATGTGAGATCACGCAGGCTAAGATCGAGGTAGACTATACAGCTGCCGGCATCGGGCCGTGCGTGATTTAGTTGGAGCGGTGGTTAGCTCCCGGATATCCCAAGAGCTTGGCAAGACATCCGCATCCCGTACTCGTGGAGCAACTAACTTAGGATGAAGATCCATGCTAGTCCAACAGGTTTGATCACTTCACCTCCGCGGAGATTGAATCAAGATCCAGTACATACGATCGTACCTCTAGCAGGTAACGTACCAGGGAGATGTGGGTTGCGAGATGAAATTGTTGGTAGTCTCCAGTGGCTAAGTAAGGTAAGGGGGAGGTTCCGGCGCATATGGCTTATATGAAACAAAGTACAATCCTTGACACAGGCATGGGTTGGTATCCGGTTGGCAACCGTGCCTACCCGGTGCAGTGGTAACGCGTTGGCGGGTAAGTATCCCGGTCAACTGTACACGCTCAAAGAGTAATCCATTACCCCCTCTAAGGTAGTGTTCCTAGACGTAGATGTTTTCGTCGAGCTAATCGGGCATGGCGATGGGTCTTTACTCGCTATGAGTAACCTGTATCAAACTTGATGCTCTGACAATTGCGGCTCACGATGGGGTTTTAGTGTGAAGCAAACAATGCCTTTTGGTGTCTATCATGGAGCTTCCCCTTTATCTTAGGAACTGAGGGCCATGAACAGTCGTCCGACCTCAGGTTTGGAATGAGCGAATTAATTATAGGCTTATGCCCCCCATATGTACCTAGAGGTACTCAGCGTATTTTTACTTTCTACCTAACGTAAAGGTAGGTAGGTACCTAATACAAAATGACCGGTTTCATACTAACATCAAGAGCACCAAGGAGCCTTACCCACAAATTGATATATGTCAAACCATTACTGATCATATATCAGCTCCATTCTAACGGACGTAAATACCAATCTTTCAAGTAATCTCATTTGGATCTCCAAATAATTACCAAACCCGTCGAAAGAAGGACCAGAGACAAGAATGAGAGATCTATAAGCGAATCGAATAGGGAAAAGCTATATGTGAGCATGTATCATCTCAGTTCCATCGTAAGACTGTGAAAAACTTGCCAAGCTGCTGTTACTTTTAGCTAAGATAACATGTGTAGCGAAAGTAAAAAAAGAGAAGTCAAGACAATTGGCTCCTCGTTAATGTAAGAGAAATATAAGCGAGTGATGTAGGTGCTAATATCATCTGATAGCATTTAATCAGAAACATCATTCGAGATACTATTGTGGATATTTATATTGTTGCTCGTATAACGCGGACCTTTCTTTTGTGTTAGGTGCTTTTTGCGAGAGAAGTGACAACTCATTCTATACGGCCTGTCTCAAGCCTAGCACACATCCAAGGTACATGTCCGAGTGCTGGAGATTCTTTTATCGAGATACCTAGCATAATCTATAATCTGGTTGTTAACAGGGAAGAATGCTTTGTGCTTTGTGAGAACTTTGAGACGGCATGTATGCAGTTTGAATCCGCAAAGACTGGAATGGCCGCTCAGAGTCTATATATTCCCTGTATTGTAGGGAAATAATCGGTATGTAGGCAAATTGTCGAGAATACGGCAGTAGGAAGGCAGTGATGCTGTTATTGGGGGCTTGCAATATGTGCCCCTATATCTAGCCCCTTTTCCACTTATCGCCTTATCGATAAGATCCGATAAGAAGCTCTCGTGAAAGTAGAAAGTTAGAGCTTCGAACCGCGACTTGAGTATTTGAAGCTTTCTTTCGCGTCGCAATCCTGTCCCTCCCACGCCAAATCAATCGTTCTCGACCTGTGTTTTATATCCCGCGACTCGACACATAAACACGATCGACCCGCCCACGATGTCCAAAGACACGCACCGCGCCGACGAGCGGCGGTTCCTTGACGAGCGGGGGTCGTCGGCGGCCCTCGCGCCGAACGGCCTGAACCCGGCGACGATCATGGAGAAGGCGGTGCGGGAGCGGATTGTAGATAGCTACTTCTGGAAGGAGCAGTGCTTTGGAGTGAACGAGGCCGACGTCGTCGACCGCGTCGTCGACCACGTGTCCTTCGTCGGCGGCACGTACGGCGACGCCCAGAAGCCCACCCCTTTCTTGTGTCTCGCCTTCAAGCTGCTGCAGTTGGCGCCCGGCGACGACGTCCTCGCCGAGTACCTGCGGTACGGCGGCGACAAATTCAAGTACCTACGCGCGCTCGCGTGCTTTTACGTGCGGCTCACGCGCCGCGCCGAGAACGTGCACAAGATGCTCGAGCCGTTCCTGGAGGATAGGAGGAAGCTGAGGAGAAAAGGACGGGCGGGGACGAGTCTGACGTTTGTCGATCAGTTTGTCGATGACCTGCTTACGAAGGACCGCGTGTGCGCTACGAGTTTGTGGCAGATGCCTAAGCGCGAGATTCTCGAGGACCTTGAGCTGCTCGAGCCTAGGATTAGCCCGCTCGGCGATATCGAGGACTTGCTGGAGGACGATGAGGATGTGGAGATGAATGGGGACGGCGCAAACGGGGACGATGCGGCGGATAGCGATGACGAAGGATTGATTAAGGAGGAACAGTTGGAGCCGGATAGAGAGCGGAGAAGGTCGACTACGGGCCCAAGCCGGAGGGGAGACTCGAGACATCGCAGTCGTAGTCGCAGCTGTTCACGAGACGATATGGACGTAGATCGGAGTGATGTTTCGAGCGAAGAGAGGCGATAGTACGACTATATATATGCTTCTATATGGACCGAATCGGACCCTACGGGTTCTTATAATTACCTACGGAAGAAAACTGGGCTGGTCGTCAAAGGTGAGATGCACATGAACTCGTTGTGTTTATTTACAACTCTAATGGGTATTGCATTATACAGATCCTCTCTAACATCACGCCTGCAATGTACGATCTTCCCCGCCCTGGCTTTAGAAGAGTCTCTGTTGTAAGACATGAGGCGATAGCGAATCGGCTACTGACAACAGTCGTGCATCATCCCAATATTGGCCTATGATCTGCAAGCCTCCGAAGCTCAGCAGCTTTTCTTCCTCATTGGTAGAACCGACGGGGATATCCATGGGAATGCTAATCGCAGGAAGTCCTGCCAGACTGGCCGGAACTGTGAAGACATCGTTCATGTAGGAATCTAGAGGCGTCTGCTTCATAACATCATCCAACAGGGGCGGAGTTGTCGGCGCGGTAGGGCAGAGAAGGAAATCAACTTGCGCAGGGCCAAGCTTATTCTCCAGCTGCACCGTTTCTTCCATTTCGCTTAAATCGAAAGCTTCTTGATCTTGAAGTGGGTTTGATAACTTGAATACCCTGTCGAAATCCTTCTTGACAAGGCGGCGAACCTTTTGGGCTTGTATGAAGTAGTTGTCCATAGCTTCGGAGCTCAGGGTATATGAGCCTAGCACAATGCGACGCTTCACCTCGCTTCCAAAACCTGTTTCCCTCGTCTTCGCGTAAAGGATCCCCTCGAATGAATCGCTGGCATGCTCGCTATCTCGCTGGCCATAGCGGATACCGTCGTATTTGGATAGATTGGATGCTGCTTCCGCGGGGGCTATCACGTAGTATGTGGATAGTGCGTTTTTCGTAGTTGGGAGCGAAACCGGAACAACGCGTCCCCCTAATTGCTTGATTTTCTCAGCTGCCATTATCCATCCTTGCCGCATGCGCGAATCCAGCTCCTCGATATTGTATTCTATCGGAATGCCGAAGGTCAAGCCTTGTATGGCACCCTCCTTACCCGGGTTCCATGATGTGTAACCTCTCCTTGCGGAAGTACATCTCTTACGTGCTTGGGATGGTAAAGACGTGGGGTCGTTGTCGTCGTCTTCCAGATACAAGCCCTGCTGCACGATTGCTTTGCCAATTGGCTCCACGGCGCGAGCGAGGAGCCCAACTGTGTCTAGAGAGTTTGCATAGGGGACGACGCCCCAGCGGGACAGCATGCCGTATGACGGCTTGAACCCAACGGTGCCAGTGTAGGCTGCGGGCATGCGAACAGACCCTCCTGTGTCTGTGCCAAGTGCCAGTTCCGCTTCTCCCGTCCTTACAGCAACAGCACTCCCACCAGAGCTTCCCCCGGCTGAGTATGCCTCCAGGCCGAGTACATTATGGACTGTCTCGAAAGCGGAGGTGGTGGAATGTGTGCCCATACCGAACTCGTCCATACCGGCTTTCCCCGTCACCGTTGCGCCTCTTTCCTTGAACTGTCTGACGATAGTCGCATCGAAAGGAATCGTGTTGCCGGTCAGGATGTTGGACGCGCATGTTGTCGTGAACCCTATTGCCGCGATGTTATCTTTAACTGCTAGGCGAGTGGCCTGCTCGCTACTCTGGACCGGCACACCGTCCCTTATGGTAGATTGATGAAGCGAACGGCGGGGGAGAATGATGGCCCGCCATTGGTCCCGGGAAGAGATCACCCTACGGGCGGCTCTGAGGTGGGAATGCCTGACATATGCAGACATGTGGTCCCTGCAGTGGTCGGCATAGGGGGTTTCTCGTTGCTTTTTCCAAGTCAAGTCGGAGCTCGTTCACATCACATCCCATCCATCCCATCCCACATTTTCGTACATGGCCCTTTATCGATAAACCCCGACGTGGTGCATAATGGATCCACCACGGCTCGTTATCAGCGGCATAACAGGTGGAGTCGTATAGCTTTATCGGTGACGGTGACGCAAGGGTACATGTAGGTAATAGGTAATGCTTGGCAGGTACCAGTGCGGTCGTGTGGTCACCAGCCAACGAGACGAGGCCGCATACAAGTCAACCTTGCTGTAGCCTGCCAGCCTCCCAGCCTCCCAGCCTGCCAGCTCATCCCGCCCATCGGTCTACTTACCTTCCCATCATTAGAGCTTCTCTCATACGTATATGTCTGAGTACTCTGCTCGATGGCGGATATAGCATATTGAATGAGTTCGCAACGACACCATAGAAATCCAAAATGATTCCAAGGATTACCCTCGTCGCGGCGTCCCTCGCCACGGTCGCCAGCGCCTCTCAGCCTGGAGCTCCCGCGCCGGTCGCTGCTCCGATGCGAGAGCTGGAATGGGGTCAAATCAACTTTCTACACACCACGGATATACACGGCTGGCTGGGCGGGCACCTGCAGGAGTGAGTGTCAGCTGAATGTTAGATATTGCACTTTGAAGCTTCAATCGCTGATAATGTTTTCCCCAGGCCGCTGTATTCCGCCGATTACGGTGACTACATCTCATTCGCGAGCCACATGCGAGCGAAGGCAGACGAGAAGGGCGTGGATCTATTGGTCATCGATACCGGCGACAGAATAGAAGGAAATGGCCTCTACGATGCTTCCGACCCGAAAGGCAAATACACGTACGATATCTTCCGCGAGCAGTCTATTGATGCCCTCTGCACCGGCAACCACGAATTGTATCTCGAAGCCTCCGTCGATCGAGAGCACAATACAACCGTTCCCAACTTCAAGAAATCGTACATCGCTTCCAACCTTGACTACATCGAGCCCGAGACCGGGAACCAGATTCCCCAAGCTAAGCGCTACCTTAAGCTCAAGACGAAGAACCAGGGCTTCAATATTGTAGCTCTAGGCTTCTTGTTTAACTTCGACCGAAATGCGAACAACAGCGTCGTACAGCCTGTGGAAGAAACCATGAAGGAGGAGTGGTTCCAGAGCGCCATCAGAGAGAAGCCTGATGTCTTCCTCGTCATTGGTCATGTCGGGTTGCGGATGAAGGAATACGAAACGATCTTCAAGGTTATCCGGGACCAGAACTGGTACACACCCATCGCCTTCCTTGGCGGACACGCACACGTTCGAGACGCTAGGAAGTTTGACGACAATGCTTTCGCGATTGCCAGCGGTCGGTACTTTGAGACAATCGGCTGGATGTCTATCGATGGCATCAAGAAGAAGAGCCAGAACCAAGCCTCAACCGAAGCTGCGGTCACTTTCAGGAGAAAATACATTGACAATAACCTATTTGGTCTATACTACCATACGGGCTTGAACGAAACCACATTTCCAACCGACCACGGGCGCAATGTTAGCAACACGATCACCGAGGGCCGCAAAGCGTTGAAACTCGACAACTCGTTTGGATGTGCCCCGCAAGATCTATGGATGAGCAGGGCGCCATACCCCGCTAATAACAGCATATTCAGCTGGCTCGAGACTCAAGTGCTCCCTGATTCTATCGTCAACGAAGAGAGGAAAGACGTTCCGAGGCTGGCCATCGTTAATACGGGCGCCATTCGTTTCGATATATTCAAGGGTGCCTTCACACGCGATTCTACGTTCCTCATCTCGCCTTTCATCAGCAAGTTTAACTATATTGCCGACGTCCCTTACGCCGTCGCTAGCAAAGTTCTTGAACTCCTGAACAGCGGTGGTCAAGTTTTCGGCGCCGGCAAGCTCGATACGAAACACCTGACGATTCCCGAACAGGTTGCGCCGAGCCCGTTCTTCTATACATCTATGGTAGGAGAGGCTTCTGAAAGCTCTATGCCGATGTTTATAGAGGAGGATACCCAGCAAAAGCCGCTAGGCGGCAAGGGTGGCGGCGGCGATCCCGAGCTAATCGGCGGTTACACGACGCATGATGACCTAGGCGATGATGGCGACGACGCCGTACACTCCCCAATCAAGTTTTACGCAGTACCGAATTGCATACAGTCCGAGATCGCATTCCCTCCCGAGAAGGGTCAGGACATGGCCAAGGACCCCGAGACGGTAGACCTGGTGTTTATAGACTACGTCCAACCCTGGATCATCAAGGCCTTGCAGTTCAGCGGTGGTGATTTCGGCACCGACGATGTCAAGGTGTACTCGAATAGCACCTTGACGGATGTCATTGCTAGCTGGGTCAAGGGGCATTGGGAGAAAGACTGTTAAAGCGAGATTTGTATTTTTGGGTCTGTAGAGTTCAAATTGTGTACTTGGGATCGGACATGGTTTAATAGGGTTGATATGAATGAGATTTGGGTTTAAATAGCAAGCAACACAATGTGGCAGCAAATATCAATTTGAAAATCATTAAGCACTGGGGTGAACTTGCATTGAGATGGAGATGGATGTGGTTCTTGACGTATTCAGCATGGAAAGTCCGACGGTATTTAAGCTTACCACGTCAACCAAAGCAGGTTCGACGGTATTCAAGTGAACTCAAGTAGAGTAAGTCTGCTCTGCAGGTTCACTGCATCTTTTCTGGCAACCATTGCAAACCACCGGTCAGTCTGTATTCGTCTTTTTTACATCTATATCGGTTCTTGGTGAGGCATCTTCAAAGGTCTATATTCCTATATTTAACGGCACGGAAATTTTGCCATACTCTCCCCCCCTCTTCTTACAATTCTATCAACATGGAGGAAACGAAAACAGCGGTACCAGTAACGCCAGCGGTGTGTGCCAA
This sequence comes from Hypoxylon sp. FL1150, assembly GCA_022495205.1. Classification (NCBI taxonomy): domain Eukaryota; kingdom Fungi; phylum Ascomycota; class Sordariomycetes; order Xylariales; family Hypoxylaceae; genus Hypoxylon; species Hypoxylon sp. FL1150. Next base: position 149,313 of record MU376212.1, on the reverse strand, counting down.
CTGGAAACATGGAAGCAGCATCTGCCCTCGCACGTGCACCATTTTCTGTGGCGGATGTAGGCTAGTCATGGTACGTATGAACATAACCCTAGCCTCTAGGTCATGTGCTCGAATCTGACTGATACGTTTTCTCTAGTATTGCAGCCATCATTGTCAACGGCAGCATTGGGACGAGCACTAGAAGTCCTGCCGGTCTCCGATGATGAAGCCCGACTAGCGCCCGGCTTGGGACATGGAGAAAAGACTGCCGCCTTGGTCTCACGGCGACGAGAGCTATCAAGAGTCGTTCGGGACGAATAAGCACCTCTGGGGCAAAACGCCCGCGATGGACTTGCTTCAGCTGCATCGGAACGAGGGGGTAAACTATGGCAATGATATTACGGTGTTATTCGCAAGTACGTGGTCCGTAATACGGTTCTTCTGCACAGGTTATTGACGGGATGCAGCATCTGGAGACCTAAGAAATGTGGTCAAAACGATACAAAGTTTGCCAGATGAGTTTAACCATGCGCTCACTGTGACTATCAACGATCGAGAGCCATCGACTACCGCAAGGAACGCCATATTACTTCTACTGATACTGTCAACTCTAGACCTGCAGGAAGCGATTCAAATCAACATTGAGCCTTTGGTTGATGCCCTTATCCATGTTTGGTATTCTGCCATGATCACAGGGGATATACTATCAAGACTCCAGTCGAAAGTGAAGCCGCTCATTGAAGAGGCATGCCAATTGACCGCCGATAGAGACCCGGACGACATTGTGGGAAAGAGGTGGGTGTTCAGCATGGGCGCTACTCTCTGTCTGAATCTGAGGAAAGCTGAATGGGCTCACGTATTGTCCCTTCTTGACATCCCCGAGCATCTAACAGCAGAGAGTGCCCGCAGAATCCGCCATGCTACCGTGCTGGCGCCAGAAAGAGCAGACTACCGTGACCGCTGGTACTTCAAGGACGCGACGCCGTCGATGCGTATCGCGAAAGAACGGTTCAGAGAAGACGGCCTGGTTTTGCCTTTTGGGCACCCGCGGCATGGTTTCAACATCCCAAACCCGTAAGACTTTACCACACTGCTTTCGCTGCTACACGACCGATGCTGACCTTGATTTGCGACAGGACTATATACCAAGCCGCCGAATCTTGGCCTCTGACCGACCAAGCGGATCCCCTAGCGGGCTGGATCGACTCCGAAGTCAGAGCAGCTCCGTGGAAAGCCAGCGCAGATTTGTATGGGAAGTTATACATATACCTTCGGGGCGTCCTAAGCGCTTTCATCCGGAAAATATCTACCGGCAAGGTACACTTCCAGCTGTTCAACGTTCCTGGTAAGGATCTGGAACCGTGCATGACGCCGAGCACTTGCGACCGAATCGAGGTAAGTACCGCTATGTCCCCCGTATCTAGTAGAGCTGAGCAACTACTGATCGAACAACTAGACGTTTCCCTTCTCAGTCCCCCCTCGAGCAGTCCACCTGACTCTGCGCCGCCTATCGAACCTGCTCAAGTCACGGCAGCAGAACCCGCATGCCACCATCGTTGTCATGCACCCTGAAATGCAACGCCAGATTCCGCCACTCGTCAACCAAATTACAAGCAGGAGAAACGAGGCCATCACCATCTTCATAACAAGCTGCCATGGTGCGGACGCGTATCGCTTGGGCGACGCAAAGGGCCTCCTGAGAGTGAACGTGGATACGCTCTTCAAATTGCAAGTATCACATTTAATTCGTTTATTCTTCCATCGGTAAAATATATATGTCTATCTTCTGCAATCGTGGCTGACTCTGTGTCTTGGCTACCTAGATTCAGGGGCCATGACATCTTCGAGCCGATCAGATGGGATTTAAATCTTGCCATAAAGAATGAAAACACCATCAGAGATCCGTGGCCCACCCAACTCAAACTCTCCAGGAACTCGCCCGGTGCCAGGGTGGAATACGCCTACGCTCTGGCGTCCCCCTTCGATGGACTTTTGCGGTGCGTCGAGTGGAAGAGAGTACATCCTTTCCCGGGTTTCAGGCAATTTCTGAGGGAGGCACCTACCTAAGCTAAGTACAACAATCGCTTACGATAAGGCTCCAAGGTCGTGCCTTTTTATTAGTATAGTCTGTCAATAACAATTCCAAAGCGGCGCAGTAGTTACTTAGCGAAGAAGCCGGCTGCTGTTCTTGCAAGCCCCAAACCTACCTGAGCTCACTCTTCAAAAATTGTGTCCTTATATTACTTGGTGTGTAGATCCGTCTCGCTGGTAATACGAGGTCCTTACAGTAAGAATTTACCTTTATCACCTAGAGCTCGACTACTGACACTTATGGTTTGAACGACAACACTGCGTGGCAGGAATAACATACATACTCGATGAGATATCATTGCATTGCATACTTTCCTTCAATCGAGTTGGCTAGAACACGTAAGGCGAGCAAAGATAGCCCCAGCGAACCTGGCCAGCGCTGATGACTCCATATTACCCCCATTCCCCCATACCTAATCATGCGTCTGGTGAAATGATGGTATCCGGCATACCCAACCGGAGACACCAGTTCGAATATGGCCTTTGGCAATATTTCCCTTTTTCTCCTTTATTTATTTCTCGCGAATCCGAAATGAAAATCTGCTCCTATTGGTATCTTCGCGCGGAGATGGTGCAAGGTATATACTAAGTTGGTGGCGATAGGAAAAATGATGCTATCTACGAGGTATAGACTCTGTCACGTTGGGGGTGTCCGCAGGCGTATGACAACGCTACCTTAGGTATGTAAGATGGTTGGTTCATCGTACCCAGAAGCGACCGAAAGCCGACATCGTATACGAAGCGTATTGAGACCAGATACTCTCTCGAGAGTAGCAAGACGTATTTGAACGTTGCATTCATCGAGCTTATCGTAGAATTTAAGAGGTTTGTTGATTTTGTTGCGTCACGTCCATTTTGGCGGATGCTTTACACATCTAGATGTCTAACCTGATGGCTGCGATGTTCATATACAGGGGGGAATCTGCCAAAGCTCAGTTGAAATTTCAAGTACTTTGTACTTGATATTTCTTTCAACTAAAATGTGTTAATTGTAAAGGAAATTGCATGCGAGGTTGTTACAGTGATTCCGCTCAAGATCTGGGATGGGATCGGAATCGGATTGCCAAGCCGGACCCCGGCCGATCATGTTGTCTCTGGTTGCCGGGGAGATACGAGGGCCGGGGACAAAACAGGAAATAACCTTGAAAGCAGCGTTTTAAACCCCAGGCTTACGACACCACGATCTAAGCAGTTCAACTCATTGAACTAACTGCACGCTTTTTTTTTTTCTCAAAAACGCTGTTTTGTATTTTACGCTTTATATATTTCTGATTTCTATCCATACACGTGTTATCTTGCTATCAGAGAAGACGATATGCTGCTATTGACGTCGTCACAAGTCTCGGTTTTGATCTCGTCGGGAATCGGTAAGGCGGAGGCACCCCTCCCCCCTCATATCCACATGATAAACATGGGAAGATCAACCGGCTAATCTCAAGGTGCGTCTTGGATGGGCAGTCGTCTTGTGCACCGCGGCGCTCTTCCTCAGCGGCTACGCGATCCAGCAGCGGACTCTTAACGACCTGCGGAGGGCCATCAACCACAACCGAGAGCCCCGGCCGAGCCCCAAGATCTACCTGCCCGATCGCTTCAAGACGCCCACCACCGAGCTCGATGACGGAACGGTAGTTACGCTCGATGACCCGCGGCTGGGGGCTCGTCGCAGGATAGATCTGAGTGGAGAGGACGACGTCATCGTCGTGCGGCCCACGTTTCCAGACGAGAAGTCAGAGCTACAAAGACAGGCGATACTTGAGAAGGCTGCCGCTGCCGCTGCCGCTGCCGCTGCCGAAGCGGAGTCCCGCGAACAAGCGGAGAAGAAGGCGCGGAAGCAGAAGAAGCAGAAGAATGGAGACGGCGACGAGAGTACGCAAAAGCCGATCAGTCGGGCCGAGAGGAGGCGCCAGATCAAAGAAGAGATCCGCCGGTTGTCAGAGGGCGAGGAACGGGTGTACTACCAGCGCCGGCTATGGTAGAGATCGTCCTGATATGTTGCATGAAGACGGGTTTCTGCTGTAATATTGATATTACTGGTTTTTATTTCTATATTTCTTTTTGGGGTCATGGCATGCGGGAATGGGGTCATCTGGTAAAACTTGGGGGTCAACTTGCAGATGAGCTCTTCCCTATGCTAATGTACTACTGGTATTTTGGGGGCATGACGCACATGACAACCGCGGTTCTGTACAGTTATAACATGGGTTTGCGGGCTGGCTTTTTGATTAGACCGGCAAAGGGATACCATATCATATGGAGCGAAAATAAGCTTTCTAGAGCTAATATACCAATGATGCGTGGTTTGCAATGTCTTATCTATGCTTGTCCTGCTTTACCTATATCATCTGGGTCATGCGCTGGAGAGTGACGGTGGGGAATCATCATATGAAGACCCTAAAGGTTGCAGGCCAAGTCTCACGCGAGAGATGCGGGTGACTGATTGCCCGATAAGGAAACATATGGACGCACATTTGGCTTCTGAGGTTATCGTCAAGTGCCTAAGGTTACTGCCGATCTGCAGGAGTTTATTATCGATTCAGGAACAAGGAAACCCGAACCGTCTGCGATCTAGACCTGCATGCTTGGAGTACCTAGCGTAGTGTAGTCGCTGAGGCTGTGTTCTGCTGCACAATTCGATTGGAGATAGTTGGCGAGAAAACCGGGATAAGTTCTTGGCCCGAGAAACGTGGGAGTCGCAGTTGTATGTAGTACATACGCGTGTCCTGCGGGTCGTGTAAATCCGAGCGTGATGTGACTCCTATCTTAGATCGTGGATCGAATCTTCTAAGGGAAAACGTTTCTGGCCATCTCTTCTCTCACTTACGGGGAGGAGTGCACAACTTTGACGTTGTAACATATCAGAGATGGCCGGGCTGTCGGGGGAACTATCAGGTACGAGTACTTGATTGATGAGTTGTCTCGTTTCTCGAACAAGCCTGAGCAGGTTTCTAGGCGGGCCGCGGCGCATCACTAGGACCTGCAGGGTACCTTAGCAGCTTAGGACATACATGAGCGTCTACCTAGGTACATAGGTAGCCAGGAACGCCTGAGCGGTCAACCATTAAACATGCCGCATGTATAGTATTGCGTTATACTTCACGGACCTACATGTATCGTTTAATCAGTATTCTGTACTACCATTATTTAACTTCCATTATATCTTTAAAGTCATTGATGCCGCCATCCTTCAAGCCTCAACAGAAATGCGGTATTATTGAACCGTCAACATAAAGTAGGAACCTTGAAGTTCACGATACTTGTAAGAGTGTAGGCAGCATCCCTGTCTATAGGCGTAATTAACCCCGCCACATCGCGATAATCCAAGTCCGATAAGCCCCGCCGTGTCCCTCTTCAACTCGGCCAGTACAAATCCGACTTAGCGTCGTCGCTGCTTTAATTAATAGCACTCGGATCGTTACATCAGCCGGTCACAGTATCGTTCTTGTTAGTTACGTAGCGGCGCTTCTGAAGCGACAGACAAAGAAAGAGAGAACTATCGTCACTCGTTTTTATCAAACACCACTTAATTCGTAGTGGACGTGAGTTGCGCGCTTCAGAAAGTACCTTCGCACCATTTAGATAGTAGGGTTATCGTTTACCAGGTAAGTGATCTCAGAATGATGGTTCAAAGCGAATCGGGTTTCACTATCAAGTAAATCGTAATGCCCCAACTCCGACTTGGTAGACACTTGAATTGGTTTTAGTAGCACTTACCTTTCACCATATTAACACTAGAGATTATACTCAAATAGATAGCATTGAAATCAGGAAAATTTCACCAATGAGCTCAACTACTAGAATTATTCTAAAATATACTAGATATAAAGCGGCAACTTCATATCGTTCTAGTGTCGTGGAATTTGAAATAATTACAGCGCATTCCGGAGTGCTACAGCCTCCCGGAATCCGTCTTCTATTGAGAGGTCAAAGCGGTACTGCAAAGTCAGTCAGCTATAGCTCCAATGGACCCCAAACTGAAAAATAAGAAAATATTGTGACTCTACTTGGATAATTATCTTTCTTTGACCTCGTAGATCAGCGATAGTAATGGAGCAAACCCAATCCCCCAGCGAGAAGCCAAACCATCCGCCCGCTCAAGCGAGGTGCGGACCGCCGAAATCAGTGCTGCGTATCTGCTGCTTAAGCTGCAGTCTATGAGAGAATTCAACCCCAAACTGAAAGTACTAGACGTTGGCTGCGACTTAGGAACCATCTCCGTGAGCTTCGCCAAGCTCATCCCCGACGGCCATGTTACCGGCGTCGACGTCAACGCCACAATATTACCGCGGTCACGAGCCAATGCCGAAACGGCCGGCGTGAAGAATATCGAGTTTCACCAAGGCAGCATCTACGAGCTCCCCTTCACCGACGAGGAATTCGACGTCGCCTGATGCGCTGCGTGAGATGCTCCGGCCGGCCTGATGAGCGCCGGCGGTGGTACTCCGACTTCAGGCCGGCAGCTACCTTCTTGGGCACTCAAGGCGGGTGCTGAGCCGAGCCAGGTAACGCTTAGCTATAGTACATCGTCGTATCGTACACCGAGCAAGAGAAGAATCTGCTGTAAGTTGTTTCTTGATTCCACTCTTGCTTCTCGTGGTTGCGCGATTATGGGTCTCTAATGGCTATGCTTTTCTCTAGCTCAGGGGTTGTGTGCTCAGCTTAGAGGAGGTGGCATGCGCAAAGCCCTGAAGTTCGGCCTAGGTGCCGATGAGGAATTTGAAGAAATGGCTAAGGCTTGGGAAGAGTGGGAGAAGAGAGATGATGCCAGCTTGGCCATGTTGTATGGAGAATTTATCATACAAAAGTAATCTCGAGATCCTAAGTGACATTCCACGCGTATTCCGTCTCCAGGACCATCTAGAAGCTGGATTCGTGTTGTCAGAAGGCTTCTGCCAGCGCATGAATAGTACGTCTGCATCATTCAGGCCAGAGGATGATCGTGGGATAAAAAAAGCTCGTGACAATGAAGAGTGATTACAAAATGTAGTTCACAGATGTGTACAGCGGCCCATCTCATAAGGACTGGGGAATGATGTTGCACCACCTCCTACCAAGCCATGATAAAAGAGGCACTTCACAGCAAAATAAATCGCTTGATTTTTAATCATGTTCCTGGTAGATATTTTGCATTTCTGATTGCTCAAATATTTGCTTGCGGAGCTGGCCAGACACCCTTGGTATATAGGTTGTAGTACCAAGTTGACTTCTCAACCAGCAGGTGGATAGGAGCGAGTGCAACTCGCTTCTTCCGGATGAAATGCGGGGATAGCTCAGTTGGGAGAGCGTCAGACTGAAGTCCCACTTCAGGAACCTGAACATCTGAAGGTCGTGCGTTCGATCCGCACTCACCGCATACTTTTTCCACTTTTGACTGATGTTTCCTTTCTTTTGTGCATGGTTTCAGTCATCTATGACTCCCTACTTTCATGGATGAGCATGGAAAGGTGAAATTACTCGTATGCTGTCTAGTCATAGTAAGCCTATTCTAATTGTGATTGTGGATTATATTATAGTTCTGATTGCTATATTCCGTATATCGTGGAAACCTATCCCTGGAAAGAAGAGCTAAATGTCTTAAGGATTTGTGCGGTAAGCTGACCGCAGATGGTCCCAATGCCATGTACAGTCAAGTAAAGTCAGCAGTAATTATCTCGGGCCAGGCTGATATGACACATCTCCAAGGAGCATAATAGCCCCAAGTATTGGCCGCAAGTAATGGCCCTGGTTCCCGGCGCCGAGTAGATATTGATGTGATAGTGAATAGCCAACCGGCGTTGCTGGCGTGTCCTTCCGACGGTGCCGGCGCCGGGTCAGCACGCAAACGATAATGCAAAGACGGGCGGCGCTAGACCGGAACCAAGCCGGAGCCTAAAGAGCAGCAGCTGTGGCTACATGCTGATATTTAAATGTGATAGGTAAGATGTCGCGTGCGTCCGGGGCGAGACTTGATTGTCAGCCCATGAATTATATAGATTACGCTCATATAGCTTCGTCCAGTAAGTATGTATTTAGTTGAGAATCATATATCGTGAGCTCTATAGGCGTCAATGAGCCGCATTGATGTGGAAGGTAGGTAGGTAGGCTTAATGCTATACATGTTCGATTTGTTACGAGGTAACTATCAAGTAACAGATATTTCCAAAACTCTATAGTGATTTAAAGCAGCGGGGTTTTTGGCAATAAGTGCCTTGAAGTATACTTCCCAGGCCAAGTCACGATGCCCTATACCCAATTATCTTACCAAACTTGGGGGCGGGCGGGGCTGATAAGATAATGAGAAGCCTATAGAATGGACGGATCTCTATTCAAGCACGGTATAGTGGAGTACCTTAGCCGAGCTGTCGTTGGAATGTATCGGGTACATTTATCAGACTTCCTCTTTATCTTATCCCCAACTCATTGCCCACCTACTCCATCTTGCTCCCCTCACTCCTCGGTTCTCACTACTAATCGGGTATCGGCAAAGTAGACATTCTCCAGAGTTCAAATCCGAAGGTGGATAACTCCTGCAAACCTGTTATAGTAGTCGAATCTGTGTTACGGAAGACCACGGCCGGGGACTCTCATGGATTCATGGGTTCCACGGGGAATGGCCTATCGTGATGCAGCACGCAGGTCGAACCTAGAGAGAAGGTAACACGGCAGCCAAAGAACAGCCAGGCCAAGACCGGGACTGGTCCAAGTGTCTGATAAGTACCTACAGAGAACGTGTGCATATGTTAATCCCATCCCGCCGTCGTGGGTGGCAGGTATAGTGTGTGTGGTGTCCCTCCCAAGCCTCCCTTCGCTCTCTTCCCGTTTCTTGTCCTCCCAGACCTTCCCTATCCTAGCCAGCCCTCTACTGCAACCCTCACGTGTTCCCTACATAGTACACCACTACCTACTTCCACCCCAGGTCTATCTAGCCTGAAACCGGGACGGGGTGTGTTGAAGTAGTGGTGTGCTCGCCTGTCATCGTGACTAGCGTCTTGTCCATTGTGAACCCTACTTACATGCGCTTTTCTGAGTCTATTTACCACCGAACCTTACCTGAGCAAGCAGTCCAGGCGCCTTCCTGGGCCAAGTTATCTAGTGCTGATCTGTCATCGTGCTTTGACTACATGATTACGACGTACTGATTCACCTCTTTCTTTCCTTTCTAACCAATCTTCCTGACCGCCGCCCCCCTTCTCTTGCGCGACGGGGCTTGAATGATAAAGGAGCTGGCTGTTGGACCAGATGCGCAAAGTGTTCTCGACGAACCTACCTCCCTAACATCTACCCACCTCACCGCGTTTGGTTCGAAAGGAAGATTTACCCGTACCGCTCAGCACGATGGCTACCGAAATACTGCCCCGTTTGGACCGTCTGAGCGCCGAGGACTTCGAGACGGCCTCTATCCGCTCGGCCGCCCCGTCTTATAGTATGGCACCTGCTCCACCTCTCCCCCGGGGACACAGTAGGGGATTGCTAACTGAGGGACTTATTCTAGTCTCTGAAGCACCATCATACCACTCGATGCTCCCCACGAACGAGAGCGTGCCCGAATACACGCCCCCAGAACCGCGAGGCTCCAACTTGGCCTCACCGCCTCGCTACGCAGCTTCGACCTCCATGCTGAACGTATCGTCGACGCCGACGCCGATGACCTCGACCTTCGCGCCGGGCGCGGGCCTCCCGCGCATACCCTCGCCGCGCCGCCGCAACGACGTGCCACAGCTCCACCACTTCTCGATCCCTACGTGGTCGTCCATGACCAGCAACCCGACCGCGCGCCACTACCAGAGAGTAGCCCATCGTCGCGTGTCTGCCGCTACCGGGAGACACAACTGGTCGGGCGTCGAGAGCGCCCTGCGCTCTGCCGTGGGTCGCATCAACGCGCAGACCGCCGCCGAAGCGGACGACCCTGATAAGTTCCGGCCCCTGGAAGACCCGCACTTGGTTGGCGAGGAGGCAGCCGCGAGGGCAAGGCGGGAGAGGCTGGCTAGACAGAACGGAGATGATGTCCTGATCCGCGAGGAGAGACGGTGGGACTGGTTTCTCGGTAAGTTCTCATTCTTAGCATCTATTCGACATTCGTGCAAGTTGCGTGTATCGAATCCTGCCTATTTAAGTCTGAAGAACTTGTATTATACCTTCACGACCGCCCAGCCACACGCGGTGTCTGTATTACAAGTGCTGACAATATGCTCGAACGAGTAGGCCAATCGAGGGACTGGGACGAACAAAACCGAGGCTGGAACGCTTTCAGTCGAAATATAGAGAGCCGTGGAAGACTTGCTCGTCGTTTCGCCCGATAACTTAAGCGACAGTCTGGACTTTGACCACCGGTCTAGACCTGACGCGCGTCAGACCCTTGATTCATGAAACGGCAAGCTCGACCTTGCTCTCTCCACTTCGGGTGGAGGTGACCTGAGAGTCCCATGACTGATGGACCTCTGCATATTCCATTCCTTCCGCTCCTTTTTATGAATCAATTCGTTCCCCATTTCTCTTCATCATTCGCATTTGGGCGGCGCTTATTTGTGGCGTCAATCGGGCAGCTAGACTGGTTCAGGTGACATGTTCCACTTCTGACTTGGGTTCCAAACACGTGAGGGTGTTCATGAAGACGAATGGATTGATGAAGGTCACGAGATGTATCGAATGGGGACACCCCTTTTTATTTTTCATTCACGATTCCTTTAGGTTGTCATAGCTAGCCAAGATCCTATTTCAGTATCAATTCAACGTAAATTCGATGTTAACCTGCCTGCGCTGGGAATTTGATCATGGCACCAAACGGCGATATCCTAAGCAGTCTTGATTCTTACTATAACAATATGCCAATCCGACCAAATGTTGACCTACCGAGCATCAACAGTTCTATTAGCCATCAGTAGTTCTACATACCCATAAAACGCCTCGACCATGCAGCTATTGATTACAGTTTGCCCCATACAGGCTTGGGGCTGTTGTATGCCTTTTTTTTTTTTGAGATGAGGCGGTAGTTTGTAATGATGTGACCCTTCGGATTCGAGTAATTCACCCTCTGCTCTTGGTGTTGAGGATAAGGGCGACAATGAGACTATGAGCAATTAGTATACCGTGCACTCGAAGACACAAGGGTCGGAGACAAGAAAGCCTACCCATAGAGACCGAGGACTTCTCCGAAAATGAGGATCAGGACCATGCCGACAAACACTCTCGACTGTTCCATGTATGCGCGGACACCCATGTCACCAACGACGCCGATGCAGTATCCGGCTGCAAGACCTGTCATTCCGACGGCGATACCACAACCCAAGTGTAAGAACCCGCTGTTCCAAATATTAGCTCCCCATGCTTGCCGCATCTTATGATTCCATGCCAAAACGAGAAGACGCACCTGAACAAGCTGTAGCTTTGTTGGGAGGGAGGAGCCATATCCTCAGCGATTAGGACGGCGATGACGAGCGAGTAAACGGCGATAATTCCGGACATGACGACGGGGATCAAACACTACAGGGAGTTTGTCGGATTAGAAATACGTGATCGAGCATCTATTGCAACCAGAGAGCAACGAACCTTCATGATTAAATCTGGTCTGAAGGTGCCCACGCCTGCAATACCGATTCCTGATTTCGCTGTTCCGTATGCCGCGCCGATGCCTATAGTCATCGCCATTTTAGTATGCCGTTCGCGTAGTATATCGCAAGCCGATCGGAGGAAATGTTACGCACTGCCAAGAATCATGGCTGCCGCAATACCGGCCTACAGTTGACATTGTCGTTAGCATGCGGTTTGGAACCTTCGAGGTTTCTCTCCGGGCTGTAAAGGCAAGCTTACCATGCCGATAAAGGGAGCGAACTTGGGCGCAATCAACGATTCGTCAGCCATTGCAGACATTGTGACGGTGCGACTATCTGTAGATGGATTCGAGGAAGAGGGAGTGGCGCTCCGGACGATGATGGGGGTTGTCGTCGAGCCTGTCGAACAAGAGATGGAGTTCTGGAGGTGGTGAAGCGTACGGAAGTAAGCTTAGCTGCCTACCTACCTAGGTACCTCCCTGCCTCCCCGAACGGCACGTGATTTGATGATTAGGTAATGCCTTGGCACGGTCCGTTAAGCCAATAATGGTCTTATGTGTCTTATGTGTTCATCCCCAAACCCCAAACCCCACGCATCGTTATTCGAACTGCATCATCAGTTGAATTATGCATGAGCTTAAGCTGCGAGGTGTGAGCTACTTTTATTAACCTTCCATAAGCTAAGGTTCCCAATGACCTGAAGCCGAGGTGAATGATATCTGCGCAACCATCGCACGTTCATCTACATGGGGAGTTGGCTACGGGATACATAAGATTAAAAATAGTAAGAATCCCACGAAGCTGTCGTAATCCTTCAAGTCGCAAAAGAGAGAGACATGGCGCTGTTATCCCTGTGGTAGCAACTATCGAAAGTCGTCATCTCCATCTCTTATGAGCTAGCTACATTAACGTTCGGGACACTTTTGAGTTGACATCCGTCTTGTTATCCGTATCCGAGCGTTAGATTCTCTTTCGCTTTCCGCTAATGCCGCGTAAGAGTTAAATTTTTTAAACTTATCTTTTATCTCTCGTCAGTATCACGAACTGCCATTGCGCTTGCGACGACGAAAACGGTAATATATAGTGTCAGTGCTACCGCTAAAAAGGTACCTCCTGAGTCCTTACCTAACCTAGCACAATTTCTATAGAATCGCCCCTAAAATTGGAGTAAGAGAATATCTAACTCATTAGTTTCATATCTCTACCTGGAGATTCCGAACCGACGATAACCCGAACCAGCTAGTGTAGGTAAGACCAAAGCCCAAAGCCGGGGACGCCAATGGATTGGATGTCCCTGTAACCCGTGGACCTTGGCCCTGTACCTGTACTAATCCTTGATATCAATTACCTAGTAGACCGTCTACTGTGCCGATTACCGTACATTGTACTGATTGTGTTATTCCGTACAGCGCCCATCAAGTCTCAACATACCGACCTCTCCCTTCCTCTCCTCCAATCCGCCTCATTCGATTCGATACCGACGTCGCTATCGTTACCTCGTGCTTGATTACCTGTCACTCCGAACTCCTGGCGACTTGCAATTAATTATTCATTTCGCGGGAGGCCTGACGATTTAAGGCGAGGAAAGGGGGGAAAATTCTAGGTGGAAAAACCAAAAGACGAGGAGCAGGATATCGCTCGCCAACATCTCGGCCGTCCACCCACGGCGGTGAGTCCGTCGTCAGTGTCGGCAGCCACCTCTTCATTTTTATCTGCGGACGAAGCCGGTCTCTGTCTAGGTCTCCGGCCGCCTAGGCTACTGTAAGAGTAAGTACCGCAACCCCCTGGATCCTATCTCATTGATACGAAGATTAGGTACACTTGCGTGTGCGTGCGTATGTGTGTGCGGGTGGTGTTTTTGTGCAACCTTGACGGCACAGCCCAAGCCATTCAACAATTTTTTTATCGCTTATAAGGCTTAAGCGGCGGATTAGTTTTGCTGACCACGTAACCTCCTCTTTCAGGACCGCGAGAATGGCCGATTACCAGTACGACCAACGCCGTTATGGCCCTTCGTCCGGCAACCAGCGAGATGCCGCTTTCTCCAACATTTTCGGCTCTCACCCTCCTCCTGGCCGAACCGGAACCTCGACTTCCTCGTCTATGCAGCCGCAGGATGGAAGGACACAGACTATGTCGTCTATGTCGTCTATGTCTAGCAACCCGGCCGACATGCAGCGCCGACCCCCTCCGCGACCTCAGCGAACAGGAGGCTACGAGGAAGCGGTAGCGCCACGAACACGCACTATGGATACGAGTATGGCCAATGGCTACTACCAGAGTCAGCGAAACCCCTCTGGAGGTTATCCCCCACAAAACCAGGGGCAGCACGGGAGGGCGCCGCCTCCTGGTTCGCAGAGACCGTATCCTGGCCCCCCGCCACAAGGACCTCCTCGATTCGATTCGAGAGGACCGTCTCAGGCAGGATATCCTCCGCGAAACCCGGTCCCCAGGTTTTATTCAGGCGGGTCCGGTTCTGCTGGTGCAATGCGTGACGACCCTTATCGCTCCCAGTCTCTTGCCAGTGTACCGCGACAGCAGATGTACCAACCGTCGCCCGGCTCGTATCAGCCTTCTCCCAATAACCTTAGACATCCTCCGAATCACCCCAATAATACCATGTCCTCGAGGACCACAGCGCAAGGCCGAGTAGTACCCGATCGCCACGACGATAGGTCAATGTCCATGACTGGCTACCCCCCTGAGCGCGACGCACACCAGATGATGAGCGGCCGAGTGATCCCCAATCGCACGAGACCCCCTTCGAGCGAGACGCCTACTATGAACGGAAATTCGGGAGGGTTCCCTACGGCGAATGGTTATGCTTCGGCGCCGGGAACTGCGACGAGGACGATGAGTATGGCATCATCGACCGTAGCAGGTGACCATAGTCGTACTATGTCTATGGCTAGTACTATCGTCCCCGAGACCTCGGAGCAGGCCCGACAGCAGCTGGTGCATCGACCGTCGATGTCGATCTCGTCCAAATCGACCGAGGGCGAACGACCCCCTACTGCCAAAATCCGGCCGCCTTTAGTGTACCCCGCCCTTCTCTCGAGGGTGGCAGAATGCTTTCGGCAAAAGATTATTACGGGAGAGCGGACGAAGAACGAATTGACATACAAGAATGCTTTCAGCGGTTCTGAGGCCGTTGATGTATTATCGTACATTATCAGGACTACGGACAGGAACCTGGCTTTGCTCTTAGGTAGAGCTCTGGATGCGCAGAAATTCTTTCACGATGTCACATACGAGCACCGATTACGAGACTCCACGGCGGAAATGTATCAGTTCAGAGAAACACTGATGGATGAGCCAGAAGACAAACACCCCGTCAACGGTGTATTTGTATTGCTCTCCGAGTGCTACTCGCCGACATGCACAAGAGACCAGCTCTGCTACTCCATTGCGTGTCCCCGAAGATTGGAACAGGTGTCTCGACTAAACCTCAAGCCGCAGGTTGGACTGAGAAAAGACCAGGACGCCGCGATTAACGATGACGTGGATCAGACGGATGAGCAGAAGCTTTGGATTAATACCGTTCCTAAGGAGATCGCCGAAAGTGTCGGCGACAGGGAAAAGAAGAGGCAAGAAGTCATCAGCGAAATCTGCTACACCGAAAGAGATTTCGTCAAGGATCTTGAATACCTCCGAGATTTCTGGATTTTGCCGCTCCGATCGAAGGGCTCGCCTATTCCCGCTGCGAGGAGGGAGAAAGTCGTGCAGAATATCTTCAGCAATATTATTGACCACCCCAGCATCCATTCGGTCAGTTCGAGATTTGCCAAGGCTTTGACGGACAGACAACAGAAGAACCCCGTTGTCAGAAACCTTGGTGATATTTTCTTGGAGATCGTTCCCCAGTTCGAGCCATTCATATTGTATGGTTCCAAACAGCTGGAGGCCAAGTTCGAATTCGAGAACGAGCGATCGAGTAACCCGTACTTCGCAAAGTTTGTCGAGGAGATCGAGAGAAGGAAAGAGTCAAGAAAGTTGGAGCTCAATGGTTATCTCACTAAGCCGACGACACGATTAGCACGATACCCCCTACTCTTGGAGAATGTTGTCAAGTATACGGAAGACGGCAATCCTGATAAGGAGGACATTCCGAAAGTCTTGGTTATGATCCGCGATTTACTGAGCAGAGTCAACGCTGAATCCGGCAAGGCTGAGAACCGTTTCAACTTGCGTCGCTTGCACGATCAGTTGAAGTTCCGCCCGGCAGACCGAGTCGATCTCAAGCTGACGGAGGACGGCCGCGAACTTGTTTTCAAGACTCAGTTCAAGAAAACACCTGGGGATCCTACAGATATCACTGCCTTCTTGTTCGACCACGCTGTTCTCCTGGTGCGAATAAAGCCATCTGGCAAGGGAGAGGACATGAAAGCTTACAGGAGGGTGAGTTACGGCATAAGTTTCGTATGCTCTAATTTGATGGCTAACTTGAATTTCCTAGCCTATACCGCTGGAACTACTCTCCATCAAGGAGATGGACGAGGTCATCCCGCAAGCGGGTGTGAAGCGAGCATCTTCAAATTTGCCCTTCCGCGGTAATAATTCCGACAAGAAGGGCGTAGAAGGCTGGCCCATTACCTTCCGACATCTAGGTAAAAATTACTACGAGCAGGTGTTATATGCCTCGAACCAGACGGCCAGGAAAAAGTGGCTTGAGTTCATCGATACAGCTCAACAGCGTCTTCGATCACGAGCTGATTTCTTCAACGTCAACACCCTCTCTTCGAATTTCTTCCAAGCTGGGAATCTGGTTAATGCTGTTACACCATTTGGTATGTGTATAAGCTGTTCCAAATACCACGCAGAACTAACTGTATTGCAGACGGCGGTCGCAAACTCATATACGGTACAGATCACGGCATCTACGTTTCTGATCGAAAGGTTAAGGACCAAGTACCAAAGCGCGTTATCGAAGCCCAACATGTTACGCAAGTTGACGTCTTGGAAGAATATGGCCTGCTTCTTGTGCTATCGAATAAGACTCTCTTGTCATACTCACTCTCTGCCCTAGACCCGAATGAACCAACACTAGCGAAGAGACCTAAGAAAATACAGAGCAACTGTAATTTCTTCAAGACGGGTATCTGCCTTGGTCGTCATTTGGTTTGCTGCGTCAAATCTAGCGCGCTTTCCACTACGATCAAGGTGTACGAGCCTAATGACTCAATGAGCAAGGGCAAGAAGCAAAAAGGATTTGGCAAGATGTTCAATGCTGGACAAGACGAGTTAAAGGCATTTAAGGAATTCTACATTCCAACGGAGTCGTCCTCCGTACACTTCCTCAAGAGTAAGTTGTGCGTGGCGTGTGCCAGAGGTTTCGAAGTCGTCTCGCTTGAGACCCTTGAAACGCAGTCGCTGCTTGACCAGGCCGACACCTCACTCGACTTCGTCGCGAGAAAGGAGGGTGTGAAACCGGTACACATAGAACGTCTCAACGGGGAATTCCTCCTCAACTACACCGAATTCTCTTTCTTTGTCAATAGGAATGGGTGGAGAGCGAGGCCGGAATGGCGTATCGACTGGGAGGGGACACCGCAGTCTTTTGCTCTGTCATACCCATGGATACTGGCATTTGAGCCGAACTTCATCGAGCTTAGGAACATTGAAAGTGGTGCGGTTCATATTGTGCCGCATAAGAACATTCGGATGCTCCATAGTAGTACACACGAGGTATGTTACATGACTTCTTGGGACTCATCAGGCAGACAAGTACTGACTATCCTTTCTAGATCTTATTCGCGTACGAAGATGAAGCTGGTAGCGACGTCGTTGCCGCTCTCGACTTTTGGAAGAACAATCGAAAGTCAGAGTTGCAATGATTTCACTCGCCGGTACTATTTTATCAATCAAAATCTAGGTCGGGCATTATGCTCACTCCTAAGCCTTGCATGGCTTTCAACTCATCTGAGAGAGAATTTTCAATTGCGGCCTTCGAACCATTGTAGGACCAGGGAATACTGGATAAAGCATGCGAATTCGTCGAATTCATCTGTGATATGCGGGGGGTTTAGCGCGCATGTCTTGTTGTCTATTTTCGGCCAGCATAACTTTCATCACTTTAGTCTTTCTTCCTTTTTATTTTCCTTTTTTTCCCGCCCTCATCTATTTTGAGAATGGTCTTCGGCAGTAGCGAGGAAATCGTTATTCTTTTAATAAGCAGCCTTTGAAAGCAAGGGTTTTTTTCCGGACTTGAAAAGGGTCTCGGCTACGAAACTTGATCGACTCGTTGGATTCGTTGGCTGGAGGAACCTCTAAGCAGCAAGCAAGCAAGTCTGAAACTTCTTTGTGAACTTCGAGAAGGGAAAGGGAAACCGGTGTGGAAGAAGCAAAGCTCCGTAATGGCGACACTACTCAAGTCTGGCAGCAGGCTGTGAGTAAGACGAGATGAAGCAAGGATGAGTCAGGTTTGCAGCAAGCGGTACCAAGTTTGCGCGCATAGCCGCAAAGAGGAGGACAGACAGACAGGAGTGCGAGGAGGATGAGATAGATGATCGAGTTCGAGAATGAGCAAGGAGGAACAGGACATTTCATGCCCCAAGAAGGAGGGTGTCGGTAAAGGGAGAGGGAGGATGTGCCTACAACTACCTAGCCTGCCGTAATAACAACAAATAAAGCCCCCAATACCCTGAAGCCCTCAGCTTTTGTCTCAGGGTAATTTCTCTTCTCTTCTGTGCTACATTTTCTATCTTGATCTTGCTGCAGGCTATGAGTGATGAGTGATGTGGTTAGTGTCAATTCTATTCATGTCTTGAAGTTGAGGCTGATCTAGCTCATTACTACGTGTCAATGATAAAGACACCTTCGTTGGCCTTATCTATGGATCAACCTGATTCAAGTTACGATAAGTCTTCATTGCCAATCGCCCAAACTAGGTAGTTAGCTCTCCCGGCTAGCGGCAAACGAGCTTCAGCTACGCCTACTTAGCTTCTACCCAACAGCCGGGATCGAGAGAGCTCTTATATCCGACAGAGTCTCCAAATTTTAAAAAGAGTTTCTACGCTAGATACCTGTTGAATGCCTACGTAGGCATGTACGCAAAGTTTAGCCCTTGGATTAGAGACTTGAACATAATCCACAGAAAATCCCCAATTATACGGCATTGCGGTGGCGGATGCTCATGTCTTGTCATTTTCTTCACATGCTTATCTACGTGGTCCAGATCTTTTACGTACTAAAGAAATCACTGCTCTGGAAGCAGACTCATACTCATTATAAACGCCAATGCCCACGGCACAGTTACGCGCCTCACCCCCCTGACGTGACTCTTGCAGACCGATATTTTTCGGATGTGAGCTGGGATGGAGCTACTTGATTCTGGATTGATGGATGAAGAACAAGGACATGAGCAACCACGTACCTCGGACGGAGACATACAAACAGACAGACAGCTATCCCTAGCAGCTAGTCACCTGCAAGTGTGGTAGAGCAACATTGAAAGCTACGTGATGCACATACATAGATAGCTTTGCAGCGCCACCATTACACGGCACAGTACCCACACCTGACTGTGGTTTGAGCGGGAGATGCGCGTCCTAGGGAAGAGCTAGGTTAGGATGTTCCAGAACGAACTTCGGGGATTTCTCCCCCCTTGGCCGGTACTACTTAAGGCAAAGAACATGCGGATCATTGCTACTTTGCTGTTGAGTCTTGCTGCTGAGTCTTGCTGTGTGTTCTTGTGTACCTAGAATGTGGTGTAAGATCCCACATACATACGGAGTTCCACTTACACTAGCTATGTAGGATGTCAGGTAGTACGCAATATTCTCCGAGAGCTCGCGTTGTGAGACGGTTCGAGACAGGACGTGGGTGACGACGCTTGATACTTTGCCGTGCCTACTTACCGGGCAAATACGTAACAGGTAAGGGCGAGAAACAGGAACCACGCGGATGCCGAACTGAAGAATCCGTTGGCACGTTTTCTTGGCTCAAAGGTAAGAAGATCTACTCACCTACTCTCCGTCTTGCTTCCTCATCCCTTGCATATGGGGGTGGGTAGCAGAAGTTTAGTATGTTGAGTTCGAGACTTGTATGTTGTACGACACACCTATTAGAGAGAGACTCCATTTCACGTATGTAATAGAATATACCAAGAGTCGGCTTACCGGTTCCAAGCAGTCGGTCGGTGCTGCATCGTGCGAGTCCAGAAAACCGGGAACGGGGAGGCCTTTGTGGCTTCGGTGGATCCGCGCTCTGGCTTTTCCCATCGCTCTCACCATCTTACCATCTCATACATCCCATCCATCCCAGGTTTTTGAGTTTTGGCGGGACGAACTCCGTTTGGATCGACGCGGTACCATTAATTTTTTTGTGGTTTCTTTCTGGGCATAATGTTGTGGAACAGGAGCAGAGATGGTCACGATCGGAGGCTCGAGCTAAGGACAAGGACGGGTTATCGAGCGCTATGTAGGAGCTGCCCTCCGGCTCCCATCTCCCGTTATCAGCTTCCTCATGATTCATTAGCTTTTATATAAAAGAGGGTTCTCTCCGTCCCTCCTTCGCCTACTACTCGTATCCGTATGTCAAAGTTCTACCTATATAAATCTCTCGAGCTCTATCTCAGCTTTCTCAAAGGATTCTCATAGATTCCATTGTATTACATCCGTCGTCGAGCTTAAGCTCCTCCAGCGCCGCAGCTCTTCCTTTCATCTCGGCTTATCTTGACCTTGAGCTTCATTGCCTTGAATATACCAAATCCGAACCACTCACGATGCATTGCTACTGCGCCAACTACTATGTAATTTGCCCCTTAGCCTCTAAATCGTGTTGAGATCGAGGCCATACGTCATATTTCGGCAGCTAACCGAAACGATACAGGGAGCTACCCACTGCCAGAACAAGGTCACCGAATTCGGACAGCGGTGCAAGCTGTGCACGGTACGTTACCTTTACTTCGTAACCTTACTTGGATGCATCCTTCCGTACCTAGCCGAGTAGCTGACCGGTGAGACAACGATCACCAGGTCCTGAACGAAGGCCGCCCGGCGAAGCGCGACCTGTTCAAGATAACTTCCAACGACTACGCCTACGACAGTGAGGCTGTGGAGGAGGAGGACGACGACTACAACAACTACAACGACTCCTCCTCCAGCCAAGGAGACGACAACAGCCGCCGGCACTCGCGAGACCACAGCAAGAGCTCGTCCGAGTGAACTAACTGGCCCTGTCAATTCCTTTTCTCCAGGGGGTTTTACCCATTTGGAGGTAACCACCACTACCCCGTATGACGACAGCCGCACGTAACCGTGTGCCGTCGGATGTTCGTCATAAAAAAATTACATACCGGAAGATTCCGTTATTAAGACGAGGAACGCGGCAGCCTCACTTTTTCCTACCTAGACAAGAGGCTAGATTAGGATGTAGAAAGCCACCAGCAGCAAGTAATCATGTGGCTTTTCTTTTTCTTTGATGAAGAAAAAGAACTGTGGGGTAGAGGGGTAGAGGGGAGGCTGAGTAGCAAGACGAGGTCAATCGCTTCGTGGAGGATGTAGCAGCAAAATCTCTTTATGTCTCAGAATCCTTTCGCTGAGTATTTCCCCCCAGGTCTGGAGGCGTTTGATGGTAATAATGGTATTGGGAAACTGGAACCGGGCCAGGTACGGATCGGGTTGATTTCACGAGGCTCTTGGGTTTTTTGGGGAGGTTCAGGCGAAAATTGGACATAGGCAGGCAGACCTGAGAGGGTTGAATTTTGGAATAAGGGGCAATTTTCCCTGGTGTACCTATGGTACCTTACTTACAACTAAAAGACTTCCGTTGTTTTCTACCTCTGAGAAAAGTAAAAGCGACATATAACAGCTTCTTGTGACGCGTATACAGCGGTGTGACGCGAAATCACGAAAGGCACGAAGTCGCGAACCACACCGAAGACGAGAACTTCGATATCACGAAATCGTCGTAGCACACGGTGTGTAGCACAGCCAGCCAGCTCTTCCCTGTGGCAAAATCCTCAAGTAAGCATCTATAAGCGCTTGTAAGATGAGCGCGCTAGATGTGTCTCACCGTGACTTCGTGGGGTTACGGGGGAACACGTCGGAGATCGAGGCTCTTCGTCGAATCAGGGGGGAGGGCCGCATCACGAGGCTGAGAAGAGACCGGCGAGATAAGCAGGTCGCCCCGGGGTGATGGGAATCGCATTATTATGGTAAACAGTGAATTGTACAATTGGTATCATTCTCTCGCCACAACTACGCCAATAGACCGCTCCTCGAATACAGGCGAATCACAAAAAGCTCTGCCCCAGCTTCCAGTTCACGACCAAGTGAGACTTTGCTTCTCACCGGTGATTATACACTGTATACCCAAGGTATACACCCCACGATCTTACGATCCGATCACGTGTGGCCCTGCAGGTGCCACTCGAACGCCTTCCGAAACAGCGCCTTCCCGCCGCCCACGACAGTCTCGCCGTGGCACGGGATTATGGTGTCGAAGTCCCAGCCGTCGATGCGGCGCACACTCTCGTTGAAGCCCGCGCGGTCGCCGCGGCTGATGACGTACCAGAGGAACCGCTTGAGCCCCTTCGCGTCGCCGCTCGTGTTGTTGGCGCCCTCGAAGATGCGGTTCAGCAGCCCGTGCGCGCTCTTCTCCGCCGCCGGCACCCGCGAGTACTGCTCGATCGCCGGCAGGTTGAACAATAAATCCGCCTGGATCAGCACGCCGTCCGGCTTGTACAGCAGCACCACCTCCTTGTTGGGGTGGGCGCCCACGAACTCGACGTCGAAGTCGGCCGCGAAGGCCGCGTCCACGCCGTTGTCGCGCGCGTTCGACGCGTCCCACTCGAACGCGAACGGCTCCGACCCGATCCGCTCGTCGTCCCTGACGCCGGCGCGTTTCTCGGCCAGGCCCTTGGGCCCGAGGAGCTTAGCGTTGGCATAAGCGTGCGCCCATTCCGACAGGAAGATGTGGTGCTCCATGTCGCCTGCAATTATATACCGCACGTCGCCGCCCAGCTCGGCGATCTTGGCTTGGGTCTCCGGCGTTAGCGCGACGGGCGAGTAGACTGCTAGAGCGCCCGAGGTGAGACGTACTGATGTCGAGTTAGTATGTGAATAAAGTAAGGAGGTGGTGGGATTTATTTGCTTACTTATGGTGCCGCGTCCGCCGACCCGGATCATGCCGAACCGCGCAAACGGCACGGACACGGTCACGACGTTGGGCGTGATGTTCCGAATGACGGCCACATCGGCCGGGTTTGACGGAATGAGCTTGGAAGACATGCTGATACCGCGACTCTGTTGTTGCAATCCGAAAAGTAACGCCGCTCCAAGTGATAGACCCCCGAAGGTTATGAGTATCTTAGAAGAATTTGCGCTTAGAGTCTTCGAACGGAGTGTACGGATGTTTTTTATATCTGGTGTGGCTGGTTTCAGGTAGCCCCTGAAGATCGGTGCGCAGCGGTAATGCGAAAGCTGTGATACACGATTGAGTCTAAGAGAGGACGATGCGCTTATAATGCTAGATTCGAAGATGGAAACTAATCTCGGTGACAGAGGTCGATATATAGTCATTCTCATGAGGTTACAAATCCTCCTGCCTGTGAACTGCAACTTATTTTTGGCTCGTCGTTGCCGAGGAAGCTGACCTGACGAAAAGCCTAGAATTGGAGATGACTAATGATTCAAGATTAGTAAGGTACGGTACGAAGTATCTACTGTAGACTGTACAGCTCACCCGTTACACCTTTCACATCACTTTTATTACTTTCCGACATAGCACCTTCAGGTTAAGAAACAAGTATATTAAAACTGAAACAAACTAATCCGCTAGATCTTTATACAATATCGCCTAGCAAAGCTGTACTAGTCGTACATTATAAACAGCTCCCAGCAAAACAACAGTCATCCATCTCATCCCCTCTCTCTTACAATCCGTGTCAAATTTGTGTAAATCGAGGCAACTAGACCGCCGACCACACCCATCCACCGACGAAGAGGACGGCGAGGAACTCCCAGAGCAGATACCAGTCGGGCGTCACGATGCAGTACGAGTAGCGTTCCTTGTGCATGGCGAAGAGGGCGCGCCTCTGGTAGTCGTTGGCGTTCTGCCACGTGGCGTACTCGCGGCCGAAGGCGATGGCGATGCCTATCACCACAAACATCAGGAACGGCTCGTACAGTAGCCGCACCGTGCGCTTGTTTAGCCCGAGCTTGGTCAAGCCGTACGTGCTGGGCCGCAGGAACGCCGGCACCCACCGGCGGCGTCCTGCCGGCGGTGCTGCCGCCCCCTGGCCGGCTCGGTCGCGTCGGGCGTTGGTGATGCCGATTCGGATGCGGTCCGCGGACGCCTGGCGGGCTTCGTTGGCGGCCTCGTGGGCCCTGTCGGTAGCCTCCTCGGCGTGGCGTCGCGCTGCCTGCGACTCGACTGCCAGGTCCTCGAACCACACGCGCTCGTCCTTGAGGGCCTTGATGCGGTCCTGCAGCTTCTTGATCTCGGCCTGCAGGAAGTCGGAGCGGCGCTGCTGGTTGTTGACGTCGGGGGCTGCCGGGTTTGCGTTGATGCGGTCCTGCACCGCACCCATCTGCCGCACGAACTGGTCGTGCTCCCGCTTGATCTCGGCCAACCGCTGGTCGCGCGTGGTTCGGTACCGCGTCGCTCTCTCCTCGATCTCTCGCATCTGATTCGTGTAGTGTTCTGCGAGCTCCAAGCGCGACTGGATCAGCTCCGCGATGCGTCGTTCTAGCTCCGCGATCCTGTCGTCGTTGGGCACACTCGTTGCGACCTCCGCTTCGAGCTCGACTATTCTTTCCTCGAGCCTCCGACGCTCGGTCCGCTCCCTGTCCAGCTCGACCCTGAGCCTGTCGCGCTCGTCCCTGATATCGTTGCAATCGTTCGTCACCCTGTCGAGCTGTTCTGCCAGCCTCTTACTATCGACTTCCAGAGTGGTGATCAAGGTCTTTAGTCTATCAATTTCGATCACCAGATCCTTACTCTTGTCGTCGTCATCCACGGTTGCTTTCAACTTCTCGTATTCTTTCCTTTCGGTATCGCGCTCCTCGTCGAGGGCAGCAATTCGAGCACTAAGTTCTGCCCTTTCTTTTTCACAACTCTCGAGCGCGGCGGTGACTGCACTGCCTGCCGAGCCGCTCGCAGCGCCTTTCGCTTTCAGCTGGGCCTGGAGCTGCCTCTCGCGCTGCTGAAGGTTCGTGACTTGGGTTTGGAACTGGTCTCGCGATGTCTGAGCCTCTCGCAGCTGCTTGTTTGCTTCGTTCAGTCGCCTTTGAATGTCGTCGCGTTCCGTTCTAAGTACTTCCGCTTCTGGACTTGTCGGGCTTGCGCTCGCAAGTTGTTCTTTGAGTTCTGCGTTTTCTTTTTTAAGGTTTTCGATTTGATCTATGAGGCCATCGACCTCTTCTGCAAGTCCAAGCTCTACCTCCAAATTTGAGCCTCCTCCACTGATTGGCGAAGACGTAACGCCCAAAGCGCCCGGTGTACTCGGGGCGGCACTCGCTGGCCTATCCCGTAACTCCGTGATCGTAGCAGTTGCTTCTCGTAGTGCTTCTTGGAGTGACGCTGCTTGAGTTTGAGCCTGCGTTGCCTCGGCTCGAGCGACGTCACGGTCTGCCCGGGCCTCGTTTCTTTCTTTCTCCATCTGTTGTCCACGCGCGTAATCTTGATGGTACTCGTCAAGTTGTTTAAGGAGATTTTCGTGATCTCGTACAAAATTAGCGTTATCCTGTTGCAAATCCTTAACTGTTTTTGCATATGCCTTTATTTGATTGCCTTTCACTTCCGTCTCAGTCTCTAGTTCTTCGACCCGATCTTCAAGTCGAGCGATTTCTGCTCCGTCTGATGACTCCTTCGAATTCGACGCACTCTTTATCGATTTGTTCTCTGCCGAGAGGCGTTCGATCTCCTGATCTTTCTCTTGAATTTCATCGTCCACAGTCTTTAATTCGTCATGGTGCTCCTTATTTAATTGGGTCATCTGCGCTTCCTTATGTTCGTTTTCCTTCTTTAATTCCCTTTCGGTCTTGAGTAGCTCCTCGACTCTTTTACTCAACGCGTTAACCCGATTCTGGAGCTCCTCCTCGCGGCTCGCCGGCGCTGTCGACCCTGTCGACGATGCCATGATGTTACCGTTGCGTAGTATGTTTTACAATAGATGTTATGAGAATCTACGAAAGCATTACGGAAAGGCAATAATTTGGATCGAGTCCGGCAGTGTCTTTTGTCGGCATCGTGGCACAAAGAAGCCGACATTGTGAAGTCTGCGTTCGGTTTTGCTCAGAACGCCCGCTTTGTCTTCCCTTTCCTCACAATCAAATTGCTTACCTCTCGAAGGACTTTCCCCCCCCCTAGCTATCAATACACAAGCTTTGGGATGTATGTATGCTTCTTTGAGCAGGTCCGGTGTTCCTCTCAAACACGGCCTATGTTCTTTTCTTTTTTTCTAATCGCACCGCTGGCTTTCCGAAAACGGACGGCCAGACTGAGACTCAGCGAATTCCTATTGTTTTCCCACGGGCCGTTGAGGGTCTCAATATCCCCATAACGGGGCCCTCTAAAATAGCTCGGGTTTCATGCCGGTACTATATAGATTGTAATACCAGCTCGGTCATTCATCGGAGAATGGCAACGTGCCAGAGTGGTTAATGGGTTAGACTCGAAATCTAATGACTTCGGTCGCACAGGTTCGAATCCTGTCGTTGTCGCGACTTTCCTTTTTCCCCTTCTTTTACTACCTTTTTATCTCCCCGTTCAACTTCTCCGTCTCTCGATTAACTTTACTATAGTCAGGTAGTTTTGATCTTATTTCCCTGTGTTTGCAACTTGATAGGCCATGTTTCAATCCACTATTCAAGTGCATTTCCACTCTTTAGGTTCGTGTCTCAAATCCGAGTCCGTGTCTCAATCTCGCTCGCTCTCTTACACACAATACGGTTCGTTTTTTAGATGCGCTCAAATAAAAATTCTGTCGAATTCAGTGATCAAGTCCAGCACGAATTGATTGATGCTACCTAACAATCAGATCAGTTGATATTTCAGCCTATGGAGTTTTGCTCGACCTCCGACTAATTACTTCACTCAACTCCACACTCCCAGTACAATCCCAAACAGTAGTGGGCGTCGCTATGATGTGTACCCAGGAATGTAGGTAGTTATTGGTACGAGATATCAGATCCAGTCACAATAATCCACACGTGGCTGAAATGAACAAATGGTGGCTCTGCGGAGACTTGGGCATTTATAGATCGCGGCATCATGGTTTTGGGTTTCTACGCTTAGGTATCATAATTACCTAGGTAGCTAGTGCGACGGCAACGGGATACGTGACTGGATATCCTGCTTGCTCTAGAGTAGGAGCGCATATAATACCTACGTCATCTTCGTCATAGGTGACCAACATTCCGACTAACTTAGTCCAAACTCAGGTTCCTAGTTGACTTGGTGACTCGACATCTCGTGACATCTCGTGATCGTGATCGAGTGTGATGGGATAAAACGTCGAAGAGCCAGCTCTGGGCATTCTTCAGACAGACCCAACTTGAGACCCACGGAAGTCTTGGCCTCTGATTTACTCAGCCCCCCATATAGACCAGTAACCGAAGGCGTGCGAGCCGTGGACTATAGATAAAATATATCAGTAATATCTCGTCATGTCGTTGGCCCACCATGTAAGTATATCTTCCAGTTCCGAAGGATATCTCTTGCTGATGGGTCTACCTTCTAGATCAACCCGGAGGAGCTTATCGAGCGTCTTCACGATGCCAACCTCACCGAGAATGGCCGAAAGCTACGGCAGCAGATGACCACGTCTCATCTCACGCCGTATGGGACCAAGTACGCAAGTGAAGCGGAGGTACCCAAGTACCAGCTTCCTAAAGAGGGCGCACCGTCAGACACTGCCTACCAGCTCATCCGCGACGAGCTGGACCTCGACGGCAGGCCGAATCTAAATCTTGCTAGGTAAGATCCCGGTTCCCCTTCACGTCTCTGGGGGAGTAACTACTAAACTGCCATGTCAGCTTCGTGTCAACCTACATGGAGCCCAACGCAACCCAGCTCATGGCCGAGAACCTGTCCAAGAACCTGGCAGACAACGACGAGTACCCGGCCATGATGGCCCTGCACGAGCGCTGCGTCAGCATCCTCGCGCACCTCTGGGGGGCCAAGAAGGGCGAGAAGGCCGTGGGCACAGCCACCACGGGGTCCTCGGAGGCCATCCACCTGGGCGGGCTGGCGATGAAGCGCCAGTGGCAGGAACACCGCAAGGCCAAGGGCCTGGACGCCCACAGCCCCAACATCATCATGGGCGCCAACGCGCAGGTGGCGCTCGAGAAGTTCGCGCGCTACTTCGACGTCGAGGCCCGCATCCTGCCCGTGTCCAAGGCCAGCAACTATCGGCTGGACCCGGAGCTCGTCCGGCAGAACGTCGATGAGAACACCATTGGCGTGTTTGTCATCCTGGGTAGCACGTACACCGGCCATTACGAGCCTGTCGAGGAGATCTCGAAGGTTTTGGATGAGTACGAGGAGAAGACGGGAGTCAATATCCCGATTCACGTGGATGCGGCTTCAGGCGGGTTTGTCGCGCCGTTTACGCACGCGCAAGCCGGTGGACCCAAGTGGTAAGTGATATCACCCATAGCCCTTATACTGATTCGTAGGACTTACTAAACACTGGACAAGGAACTTCGAGCTGCCGCGCGTCAAGTCCATCAACGTCTCAGGCCACAAATACGGACTCGTATACGCGGGCGTGGGCTGGATCGTCTGGCGGGACCAATCCTTCCTGCCGGAGTACTTGGTCTTCGAGCTGCACTACCTAGGCGGGACGGAGAAGTCCTTCACGCTGAACTTCTCGCGGCCCGGCGCCCAGATCATCGTGCAGTACTACAACCTTATCCACCTGGGCTTCAACGGGTACCGGGAGATCATGGAGAACTGCCTGCGCAACGCGCGTTTATTGTCCAAGAGCCTGGAGGCGACGGGCTGGTACACGTGCGTGTCGGACATCCACAGGCGGCCCACGGCGGCGGCTGGCGTCCTCGCCGGCGCTAAGCACGCCGTGCTGGGCGAGGAGGGCGAGACCAGCGCCGACTACGTGGCGGGCCTGCCGGTGGTGTCGTTCCGGCTCGCCGACGCGTTCCGCCGCGAGTTCCCGCATATCAAGCAAGAGAGCGTGTCGCTGCTAATGCGCGCGCGCCAGTGGATCATCCCCAACTACGCGCTGCCGCCGGGCGAAGACCAGACCGAGATCCTGCGCGTCGTCGTCCGCGAGTCGATGAGCTTGGACCTGCTGGACCGGCTCATCGCGGACCTGATCTCGGTGACGCAGACGCTGATCGACAACGACGAGGTCGACTTGGGTATCCTGCAGAAGCAGCGGCCGGCCGGCGATAGCCGCCCTCATAGGAAGCTGGGTAAACGCGCAAGCGGGGCGCGGGATCTGACGGAGGAGTCGGCCAGGGTGGTCGAGGGCAAGGCGGCTAGGTTGGCGGACGGGATTCACAGGGCTGTCTGCTAGAGTGCTTTGACCTCGCGTCTGTAGGAGATGAGCCGTGGATATCCTCAAGGGTTCGTTCGGGGGAAATATGAAGTCTGCATCGTAACACGGGCGTACGCGTACGAATAGCATAGCAAGTATTGCTTCTATTTCAGCCCTTGATATGCTGGCCGTACAGGTATAATAGGTACATCAAAGACATACAATAGGACACATGAGCCCCAGGACGTACGGATTTTGGAGCATGAGAGCATGAGGATGGATATAGATAAATGTCGTACCCCAAATATGCTACGGCGCACCACGTCCACAATTCATGCCGGATCTGGGTTTCAAGGCGGTACAGTCCGCATCCTCAACAGAGACATCGTTCCAAATTGCCTAAACCGCTGGGGGTTGACGATCATCCAACGTCATTTGTGACCGACGTTTTCCCTCCGCGACATTCCACAGAAACGGGCAGCCGTGTTTCTTCCGCTCCACGAAGGATGTCTCTGTTCTAGCAGGTACCTGGTAGACACTCACTGGATCGTGCACCGTTGTTGTGTCCTCAAGAATCGCCCTATGGCCGGAGATCTCGAGGTATCGATTTGTATGCACTGTAATTTCCCCCTCGCCGGTGCAATCGGCGAGGCCGGAGAGTGTAACCGGTGTACAAGTCAAAGTGTTGCACAAAAACACATCCTCTCCGGAAGAATCCAACGCGAGAAGTCGTCTGTGCAGCGTGTCTGACCGATAATATTTATCAGATGGTCAATGCGAGTGACAGCGTGGAGTCTGTAACCTTACCGGATGTCGAACCGGCGTGTCGCTTCTTTCACCTGCAACCTCGCATTCATCCTCCCGGTTGAACTGAATATAGCCCCCATCCACCCGCCGACAAGAGGCCTTCAGCGGAGGACGCTCCATCCACTCTCCAGACTAGAACCGGGGTGTCGAACGAACATTGTGGAATGATACATTCTCTTCTGGTTTCCTGATCTGGACATTTGCCGGCGCGGCGCCCTCGTGTTGGTACGGGGAGCGAATTACCAGTGACAATAGTATTACGTTTGAACCTCGAAAGAGATATGTGTGAATAAGATGCGACGGCGTCGATCTGTTGATCATTTCTGTAGCTGGTGTCAAGTAGGTGGGTGACTGAGAGGTAGGTAGCCTGTACTTTAGGTATATAACGGCAACCGAATGCTGCCACCATTTTCCGTGTACATGCTATAAACATTGATTAAGCCTCGAACGCAATAAAACAAATCTATAACTAGAGCTTCTAGTTACTCTACTTTTTATATACATGAGCCTCTACATGAATTTTTTCGACAACTACTCACCACCAAGATGAAGGTACCTCTCCTCCTTTCCTCTCCTCTCCTTCCCTCCTCCTGCCCTCCATCCCCATAACCCTACCCTATCTAACCCACAACCAGGTCACCCTTCTCCCCATCCTCCTCCTCCCCCTCCCAGACTTCTGCAGCGCATCCGCCCTAAGCACTCTATCCACCATCATCCGATTCGCCAACGAAACACCCACACCCACATCTTCAGCCCCGGGCGACATCGGCATCGGCATCCCCAGCACGTCGCCGGCCACCGGCCACCTGACGTGCGGCGGCGGCCTCGACACGCCGTGCCAGGCGCTGTGCACGTGCTCTGGCGGTTCCGTCAACTGCCACGCTGACCCGACGAGCCGGTGCGCGCAGATGTGCTCTTGCTGAGTTCCTCGATGGACAAGGGATGCGAGGAGAGATCGGGAGAGAAAGGGGGGAAGGTGAGGGAGGGAAGGTTGTACGGGATGATATATCGCGTCGTGGGATTTCCGAGGAGGCAATGCGTGGTTCGAAAAAAGTTGGCTGGTAAACATGGTGGGTTTTTTGAGTTTTGATATATATTAAAAGGGGTGAGTGTTATGTGGGAATAGGGGCGAAAAGGGGTAAGGGGGATTGATCTGAACTTTGGTTGAAAAGATGAGGGATGGGATTGTATAACGTGAATAACTCCTTTTTCAACCATTAGAAAAGATTGCGCTTTAAATTAGGTATACTTTTAACGTTCTCACACACTGCT
Organism: Hypoxylon sp. FL1150; assembly: GCA_022495205.1. Lineage (NCBI taxonomy): Eukaryota > Fungi > Ascomycota > Sordariomycetes > Xylariales > Hypoxylaceae > Hypoxylon > Hypoxylon sp. FL1150. The sequence continues at coordinate 118,197 of MU376212.1, read as the reverse complement.
TTCCATATTCCCAGCTGAGAAGTGGCAATGCTAGCCCAAGTCCTCTGCTTAACCCCATTAACTGTGGTCCATTACATGTACACAACACTTAAGCCTACAACTCCCGCTACCCAAGTACATAACTTATACATAGAGCCAACCCTAGAAGGCATCCTCCGCACCACATTACCTATTATAACACGACGCCGCAATCATACACATTATGCGGGAGACTTTATAACCCAGGCTAGGTCAGCAATCACTGGCGACTCACCAACCCCGACCCCGACCCCGACGCGCTAGCCGACTTCCTCCGCAGCGACGTCGTGCTGCCCCAAGTACCGGCGGACTTCCGTAACTTATTACCGAGACTGATCCTCGCCGCCGACAGCATCGGGTTCTGCGTCAGCGTCTGGTGCTGTTGGTAATCCAGGGGCTTACCCTGGGCGTCCGAGTACGGTATGCTCGCGCCTCCCGTGATCTTCTCCCAGTCGTACTTGTCAATCGACCCGCGCTTGTCGATCGCGCTCCTGACCACGTCCTCCATAACGTCCGACTGCTTGCGCACCTTGCCCTGGCTGATCGCGCCCATCATCACGGCCCAGGACTCGACCTCGCCGCTGCTGGCCTCGTCGACGCAGTTGCACTCGTCGCCGGCGGGGCACTCGGTCTCGCCGGCCGCGTGCCACTCGGCGGTGCAGGCGTCGTGGCTGGCGCAGCCGCACGACAGGCAGGGCGGGTACAGGGCGTCGACCGGCTCGCCGCAGAAGACGCACAGCAGCTGCGTCTGCGTGCGCTTGCAGCGGTCGCACGTGCCCACCGCGCCGCCGAGCGCCGCGCTGGCGTGCGTCGTCTGGCGCAGCGGGTCGAGGTGGATCTCGTGTACGCGGCATATGCCCGTCACATCGATCCCGCGGTCCGATGTCACGAGCGACTGCAGCAGCTCCTTCTTGCCCAGCACGATGGGCGAATTGGCGCCGTTGCGCGACCGCGAGCTGTGGTCCAGGTTCTCCGCGCTGTGGTACGAGTCGCGGTAGCTAGCCGCGCCCGAGCTGGTGAAACTGGTGGCTGCGTGGTGGTCCCAGGCATCTTCTTTGAGCACGTTGAACTTCAAGATCTCTAGGCGGGCTAGGGGCTGGTTCCACATCTGTAGCATTTCCGCGTACGCGTGGCGATAGCTCGCGTAAACGGCATGCCGAGAAGGCTCTAGGAACGGGACGCCTAACCAGCCGTCGTCATCGAAAATAGTCTGATCTTCCATTTCCGTAGATATGCCATAGCACACTAGAGGCAAAGCCTCGTCGATTCGGACATTATCATCGTCAGAATACGAGTTGCGCGTAGTGCCTGCTGGCTCTGACGTGGGGCCAAGTATCGTCGAACCGCCCCAAGTAATGCTGGTAGGAGCGAGATTAGCTAGGAACGTCTCCCCAGGACTAGGGCGCTTTCGCCCGGGGGGTGATGTCGATGCAACGCTCGCGAATGCTTTAGGGAAACTGGCTAGGCCCGCAGACAAGGCAGTATTAGCGCGAGCTAGAAGTCTATTATCGGGCGATGCAGCTAGACTCTGAGTGAGGTCGCCGTCTGGATCTCGTGGGGTTGTTGTCGTTGGGGGAGTCTCTCCACAGGAGTAGGAATTAGATTTCGGATCACCACCCCACATCACCTCTTCGGACCCATATGAACCGACGAGGTTGACGGGGGTGTGCAATGTCTTGGGGGTAGAGACAGCTGAGTTAGCTTGGCTCCTGTAGTTGCTATGATTAATATGCCAAAGTGACGCGTCCGTAGGGAAATAATCCAGTGAAAATGACGGCGCCTTCATGGGAAGTGGCGTTTCCGGCTGAGTAAGGCGTGACTCGGCGTAGGCGACGCTGTCCTCAGTTGATGACTCGCTAAAGATGCATGAGAGCATGGCAAGCATCTGAACGTCAGAAATCCTTTCGAAGTATTCCATAAGATCATCAATCAGGCTCTTTGCAAGGGGATGAAGACCCCATTTAACCCGGCCGGTGAGCGCCTTGGGCGATCGGCTGGAGGATGGTCTCTCTTCGCCATACCGTGCGACCGCATCTCTAGCAATGACAAGTATAGACTCCCTGTTCTGGCCATCCCCTAAGAGTTCAAGGGGAATGTCCTTTCGGAGTAATAAAGCCGCATACTTCCATACATCGACCAAGTCGGGTCGATCATATTTCCGGGCCACGGCTGCGTTGTGTTCACACACATCCGGACCGTCTCCGAATATGGAATACTCATGCGCAAATTCCTGCTTAGATGGTAATTCGTTGGCGATGTTATGGATTGATATGATGTTTTTAGGCCTGCCCGGGCGGCGTCTGCTAGTACCAGTACCTGTGCCAGTTCCAATGCCGGTTCCTCCGCCGCTGGAGTGCATGGAATAACTGCCGCTGAATGTCTTTCTGAAACGCCGGTTTGGAAGATACCACATAGTTATCTTGTGCATATACGTCGTCTCCGAGTCACTCGAGCTGGAAGATTCGTCTCCCTCGTCCGAATCAGATTGGTCCTCTGTTGCAGAAACACCGTCGTCGGTATACCTATTTCTTGGCGCCGACGACTCTTGTTGGAGTCTACCGAATCCCGCAAAGCTAGGTTCCCCTCTAGGACGTTCCCTATACGAGTCGCTAGCAGGGAAGAAGGAAGCGGCTCTGGCCTTCTCTTCTTTAGTAGGGAAAAAACACACCAGCCTTCCATCGTTTGAGAAACGACAGCCACACAAACGCGGCATTGGTGGAATCGTAGGCCGGTTAGTCGGCGCAAGAGTGGCATCTAGCTCAGTGCTCGCGCTTAACTCTTGAGACATGGTCGCGGAACCGCCAGCGGGAATGTCGTTATCATCCTCTTCGCTCGAGCTTTCGTCTGCGAGTCCGCCAAGATCATCGTCTAGGTCTTTAACATTCTTGAATAGCGAATCGCTAGTAGAAAGGTCGACTTCTCCAAGGAGGTAGCTAAAGGCTCTCTCGAGGCAACTTTGCTTATTTTTCGAGAATTTGTTTATAAGCTGATGAATTTCTTGGTCAATTTTCTTATGCGTCTGATCAGACATCAAAGCCGTCTTTTCAACAATGAACTTGGGTGCCTTCGATCTGGGGTAATTTCTGGGGATATCAACTGTAACCTTAATAAAGATGGTATCGCCGTCAGCACCCCACGGACCTTTAAGGGAAGCCTTAAGAATTTGCGCATCCATATCGACGTGATCCCATGTGACATTTGGCAACTGTCGATTGACACGAATGATCTCCTCCTGAAGAGTCTCTGGCTCTCCCCAATGAGCATCGTGAAAATTATGCCCAAACATTGTAGAGTCTCTAGATTCTTTTCTCTGGGGTGTACTGATCAGTCCTGATTTCTTACTCATTGTGATTCCTTTCATCCACCCGAGTTGATCTAGACTCCGCTCATTCGTCTTCCCTGATGCAGACTTCGCTTTCATCGACGGGCCTTTCCAGCTTGCAAGTCCGCTGCCAGCGCGATGGTAATGTGATGACATGGTCTGCATTCCCATGGTGAGAGCACTGCGGCGGAGATGGTTTCCGCCGCTACCTGGCCGGGGATCGCTCATGGTGGCTGCCCTTTTCTCTCTATTTGCGTTATCATCAACGGCTCGATATGTTTTGTACGTAGCTCCCTTCCTGGTGAGGATGATGTTGCGAGCCGGCCTGCCCTTTATATGACCAACAGACTCCAAAGTTTCCTCGTGAACCCTTTGAAGGCGTAATTCGTTGTCCTCGCCCCATGACACGAGCTGGAATTCACGATTGTCGATTCCTTCATCACAAATTGCCCCTCGACTCCTCCATAAAAATTCCTTGACCTTGTGGTTACCATGTCCGGGGAAGATATTGCGAGGATTAATGACCTCGTCTACACCTTCTCCTTCAGCACGGCGTACATCATATAGGTAGAGGTTTCCAGGATCATTCTGAGGCATAGCTAGTAGGCCCCAGCCGAAGGGAGTATGGCGGGCACGCCAAACGGGGAAGTCGGTTCGAACGATACGTTCCGGTTCACTAGATTCGGCATAATCCCAAAATTTGATGCTTTTGTCTAGAGAGCAGGTAATTAAGCTAGTTGATTTGGTGCGATTCCAATCAAGACCGTAAATTTTGGATTTGTGCGCGCTGATGGACTTGAGAGGTGTAGATGGTTTCCTCTCATCCCATATATGTAGCCACCTGTCATGAGAGGAAGCAAGCACGTTGGGGTCTTGGCGGTTGTATTTGACTTGCGTAGCACCGGCGAACCAGTCAGAGAAGGTCAATACGGGCTGCTTAGGCCTCCGTAGGTCCCAACAATGAACAAATCCATCGACGGCACAGGTAGCGAGGATGTCTGGATGATGGGCGGAAAAGTTGATATCGGTGATGGCTCTGCTATGACCCTGGAGGGAATGTTCTATGGCGCCTGTTGCTGAGTCTTCTCTAAGATTCAAGTTCCAAACTAGGCAACGATGATTTGCTGTTGAAGCTACCCAATAGTCTCGGGCTGCAAATGGTGACCATTGTACATCGACTACTAACCAGGGAAGTCCATGACTACTAAGTCTACGAGGAGGACTATATGGTGAATCGAGGTCGATTACAGCTAGACCCTCGGGACTGGAATGGTGTAAGTATAACACATAAGTAACTATAAGAGTATAGAAATGTCAACTTACGATGCAAGGGCGACGTCGCGACCACTTGGTGATATTGTAGCTGAGCCGACGAGGCCATCGACATGGATGGTAACGTCGGCATCGAAGGTCTCACTGTCGTAAGCGGACTTGATCGTTTTCCCTTTCTTAGCCGGGTCTAAATCGAACGTAGTCGGCATGGCTGCTTATTTAGTTCATATGAGATGACAGGCTCTCCTGTGATGTGGAATCCTCGATGGGTTTCGCATGTTGCTGTAGTCCACCATCCAGTCCGCCTACGCGACCGATCCACTGCCTCTCGATGTGCTCATGTGCTTATTTAGCGTATCTACAGCACCATGAAAGAATGCAGTTGAATCAAGAACGGTGATTATTCAGAAGGCATCAAAGAGTGGGGCGAAAGAATTCAAGGCATTAAAATCATAAGATATGAATGGAAGGGATTAAGATATCACATCACACCTGGATGACCATTTGTGATCGCGGTTACTTCATGTAGGTACTCCAATGCAGGGACCTTTTTATCGATACGGAATAGAGCTCGCAGCTCTCGGTGACTAGGTACGACAGGGGGCGTCGGAGCTTAGTTCGGCGTGGATATACCTACGCCCGGCTATGATGAGGGGCACTGGGAACCCGCCGGCCTACCTAGGTAGTACCTAGGTTAATGCTTTCCAATAGTACGATGTACAGGGCGTTGCCTTATCGCAAAGGGCATCCCACCTGAGCCTTGTAACTTGATTCTGTGATCCATTCTTTGTCCGAAGCGCAACTTCATCACGTACCAATTTTTTGAATTTCTCATCACTTAGAGGACACTTGGTACTTTCCATCTCCCGTCATATTCTTGCGGGCCGAAACGCTATCGATTTCGCTGAAGTGCCTCCCCGCCATTGCAAGTAGCAAGAGGAACGATTGTGACCTCACGGTTCCCTGACCTCTATATCTGAACCGATTACTACAATCGACATTTCTAGCTTTTAAAACACCCAACTTTGCTAGGATCTGTTCCGAACTTTGCTTCCTCCGTACCTAGAGTTCTTAGTGTCGTCAGCTTTCCCGACCGATCGGAGCTCGTGTTCCTTTCCCCCCCACTACCAGGAACCAAGATGGCGGCGTTGCCAAAGCGTATTATAAAGGAGACGGAACGTCTGATGACCGAGCCGTAAGGACGAAGTTTGCCTATCAAAATACTTTCTTTCGCACTGACCACGCAACGCAGGGTTCCGGGTATCAGCGCAGTTCCCCACGAGGATAACCTACGATATTTCGACGTTGAGATCTACGGCCCCTCGGGATCGCCATACGAAGGTGGGCTACGCCTCGCAACTTTGACCTCATCTGAATCCGTGCTAATAACGATTTTTTCATTGTCACAATAGGAGGCGTCTTCAAGCTCGAACTATTCCTCACAGATGACTACCCGATGGTCCCGCCCAGAATCCGTTTCTTGACCAAGATCTACCACCCCAACGTCGACAAGCTAGGACGAATCTGCCTAGACGTGCTTAAGAGTAAATAATGCCTTAATACTCGGAGATGACGCATACGCTAACCATTTCTGCTCAGACAACTGGTCCCCAGCCCTACAAATCCGAACCATCCTCTTGTCCATTCAAGCACTCCTCGGTGCCCCCAACCCGGACGACCCCCTCGCGGCCGACGTGGCCAAGAGCTGGAAGGAGGACGAGGCCAAGGCGATCGCGACGGCCAAGGAATGGACTAAGGAGTACGCGACCCCGGCCGCCGGCTCGTCGAACTAGGGGAGTAGATTAGACCATCGCTTTCCCAAGATCGGACGCGGCCCGCATAACGCTACGACGATCCTCACTCACTCGCCCGATTCGAATGAAGCTGTGCCGGACGGAGCAGATGGAGGCTCGAATAGGGCACTATGTATCTGTCTTTGGGTTGGCGAATCGATAGAGGATTTACTCTCCTTTTTTTCTCCCCTAATCCCTTACCCTAGCATGAAATACACCGGCGTTGTCATTTGTTGAGGCCCTCACGGATGGTGGTAGGAAGACAGGCGGAAATGCATTTAGCAGCACCACGCGAAGTAGAACAAATACCAGCGCATTGGATCATCGTAAGGTGATCTCAACCACTGTTCATGACTAGGTACCTTTTGAATTCAAGGCCAATGTCCCCTTATCCGTGGGCAGACAGAAGTTCTACGCCATGTCTATGCCATTGTAATAGTCATCATGCCCATTCCACCAGGTCAGTTTCTACGTAGCGACACCCCTACCACAGCCCATCTACGTATCCTTAAATGTAAAGATCCCCTTGCCCGCCCGGAACCCCTGCAGCGTGCCCTGCACGGCCTCCCGTAGCGTCTGCACCTCCGTCTCCCACTCCCATGGCACCTCGACCGTCGGCACGTCGCGGAACCTGCCCTCTCTTATCAACCCTAATATCTCTGCCACCGTCTGCTCCTTGGACCTCGGGTCACGATCCGCCCACCGGCTCAGCCAGAACCCGACGAACCGCAGGTCCTGGAAGATCAGCAGCCCCGTCGGCAGCGCCACCGGCTGTCGCGCCATCCCGCCGTACGTGACCACCGTGCCCCCCACGCCCAGGTTCTTCGCCATCGTCGACGCCGACTTCCCGCCCACGCAGTTCAGCCCCAGCCGCACGCCGCCGCTCCCGCGCGTCCATTCCCCCAGCATGTCCCGGAACTCGCGGCTCTGGAACTCGTCCTCGGTGACCACGTGCGTCGCCCCGAGCCCCTTCAGCTCTTCTTTCAGCTTATCCGTCGCCTCGGGCGTGTCGCGCGCGCGCACCACGTTGATGCTGCGGTACCCCCAGAGCGCACCCAGCTGGATCGCCGCGCGCCCCACGCCGCTGTTGGCGCCGTTCTGCAGGAACCAGTCGCCCTCCCTGAGAGGCTCGCCGGTGACGTAGTCCCGCAGCATGCGGTACGCGGAGCACGGGTTCACGGCGACGGTGCCGGCCTGCGCGGGCGTCAGGCCTTCTTTCTCGATCCTGATGACAGCGTCGGCGGGCGCCAGCGCGTGCGTGCGCCACGTGCCGAATTGGGTCTTCTTGGGGATGACCCAGTCGCCCCTGGCGAGGGCCGAGGAGGACGACGAGACGACTTCGAAGACGCCCTCGTTGCCGGGGATGACCGAGGGCTCGGGGGTGCCGAGGGTCGAGCTGAAGGACGGCTTGGCGCCGTAGGTGCCCTGGATCGTGTTCACGTCGGCCGGGTTGATGGGGGCGGCGAGGGTGCGCAGGAGCACCTCGCCGTTGGGGAGGATGGGCGAGATGGAATGCGAGTGTAGTCTGATATTTCGCATATTCCCGTTAGCTTACTTATATATATCAATTGCTTGGGAGTAAGAAGAGAGAAGCTGTAAATGTTCCTACTTTAGGACATCCTTCGGCTCGCCATATTCGCTGAATACCAACGACTTCGCTTGCGTGTAGCCGTACAGCCCCGACTTATAGCGGACTTGCGTCTGCGACGCTGGCGATAGCTTCGTGCGTGCTGTGTACCGAACTGAGCTTCTAGCTAGGTCCCTAGCTAGATAGTGCCCTCTAAGCGGTTGGAGGCCAGCCATTTTCCCGCATGTGTGTTGTTGATACAGAAGCTGAGTGCATGATTTTAGTCTGGATAAAGAGGTCCTGGGTCCTGGGTCCTGATAAAAAGATCGGGGCTCTGGAAGCTGTGCTCGGCAATGACGTTAGGTCCCTATCATTGCCGAGTCCCTCCACCATTGGCTTGAGCTGAAGCTGTAAGTTTACGTAATTCCACTCAACCCATTCCCTTTCTCCCTGGACCCTGGAACTTCGGCCTCTATTTTGAAGTGGCTCACTAAAGCTACCCAGTTATCTTTCCGTTACTTGCGATACCTAAGCAATAGGTCATAAAAGAGTGTTGGTAATTAAAAGGCAAGATAATATTCAGTTCATGTCCCTAATCGACCCCTTCGAATTCGGGTAGTAAGAAACATCGGGGATAGAGTACTGTAGGAAACCGAATGATGCCCCTACCCGCGCCAGAGATGCACTATTTTCACAGCAAACATGATGGTAATCTTCTCCGACAGAAATGTAGGTAGGGAGAGGAGGTATGAATTTCTCCCGCTATCGTGACCCATAAGCACATAGCCGTAAAAGGTATGTAAACCGTTCGTTCGAAAAATCGCCCCGTAACTTCTTTTTTTGCATTACATACTCCTCGCCGATCCTCTCTCTGCAAACTTCTTCGGCACTTCGTCGTTTTCCCAGAACAGTCGCTTTTTCTGGCCAGCACTGAAATACGAATCTCTAGAGCCGCCCTTTTTTTTCCTCCCCGAGGGTGACAGGGTAGAAATGTACACCCCAGAAAAGGGGGAAAAGAAGGGTTATAAACGCACGAAACATACATGTTACCTCTTCTAAATGATGTTTTTGTAGCACACGTATATGACATGTGTAAAGGCTCGGAGAAAAGAATAAAGGGGGGAGAAATTAAAAACACGTTGAAAGAATAAGAGTTGGAAAAAAGGTTGACAAAGAATGTCGTCGAATGAGCTCGCACGGAGCTGGGTATCTAGTATTCCACTTTCTCAAAAGCTTTATTCAAAAGGTATGTCCTTCCGCCACGAAAAGAAACGTCATGTCCGTGGCGTAATATTACTTTGCCGCATAAGAATAAAGGCGGCGGGTTCGAAATTGGGTATCCAAAGCCTACAGGTTGTCGAGGCAGGCAACTAAAACACGTCTGTGGGTGGAACGCTGTCTTATCTCGGAAAGGAGGGTTCCTTATTTGATCCCCTTGAATAGATCGTCACCTAGATGCGTATCGACTTTGGTCTCAAGGGCGCTCAATTCCGGAATCATTGGCGGCGGCGGGCCCATTGGTTTCTTCGGCTCCTCGAACACTTGGCTTACCCTCTTAGGGCTGTCGTGTGACCGTAGCCGCTTAAACCAACCGCTGGCGCGTTTTGACTTTCTCTCATCCGCAATGGTGCTCGCCGTCCGGCTCGGGGGCCGGGAGGTACCTTGGCTAAGAATTGATCCTTGTTCATCGTAAGCATTGTTCAGTAATGTTCTGCTAAGCAGACGTCTAAGGCTTCCACGGTTTGACAGCGTAGGTGATGCGGGACCATCTTCTGCTGGGCGCTTTATGCCGACATTGGTTGGGATGGTGAGGTCGGACTTGGGGAATGTACCATGACCATTGGAGGTGCCATTTGCCTCCTGCTGCTTCTCCTCGACTATTTCCGGGATCGGTGTCTTCGGCGGTGTCGGGACCTCCTCCTTAGGAGACGGTTGTGGCGGTGGGATATCCGTGCCGTCAGTTAGGGAGCCAAATTTGAATTCCAGGGCCGGAAGCTCGAAACGCTTAGTGGTAGTCGATGCGACGGCGGCAGCGCCGTTGCTAGCTGCTCCAGCAGGCATGGTGGAAGCCGGACGATCACAGTGGCGAAACAGATCAGGGACGGGATGGGAGGCGATTCGCTTCGAGCGTGGGTAACTGTATGCAGTTCGAGTTAGGTACAATCCTTTAACAAGCTGATAGATGAAAGAAACTCATAGCGCAAGACCTCCGCCGACAGGGAAGTGAAGGAAGTGAAGGAAGTGAAGGAAGTGAAGAAAGTAGTACGGACCGTAACGCTCGGGACTCGAAAGATAGTGGCCCCCTAAAGTTCCGATCGGCTCGGATACGATCTCGTGGTTCTCAGTGTGCAAAAATGAATTTGCGTACGGTACGTTTATGAGCGAGGGGAACCCCAAAGCATCCCGGCGCGACGCGATTGATAAGACCTTTCAGCAGCCACGAAAGGGTCCAAGGTTTAAGGTTTACCTAGGCGGAAGAGGGCGGAAGACCCAAAAGCAAGAGGAGAAACAGAATTCTGTTTTTCTGATCTGACTTGACTGTTCTAGGTGACTGGGTGGAGAGTAAGGAGGAGAGGCCAGGCCTAGGATTGCTGGGATCAAGGGTATTCAAGACCCGCGAAAAGAAGAAGTGGCTGGTGGCTGGGACGGGATTCTTGTGAAATGAGGTGATGGGCTTCGAAGGCCGTGTACTAGAACCCGGGCCCCTGGGAGTTGGAGATTTTCGAGATTAGAAATGCGACTTGATACCGATCAAACAACGACAGGTCTCTTCAAACTACATATGTACTATGTATTGTACCGATTCTCGAAAGCTGCAACGCGAGAGTTGAAGATATCGCGTCGTCGAGAAAGGACTATGAAAAGAAGGAATGTTCGAATAGGGTAGGGGTCGAAAATACTATGTAGGTCCCTGAATTTCAGGTAGGTACTTGAAGGTTTGAATGCTTTCGGATTTAGACCGAAGCCAACGCTAACGACTTGGGGACTTTGGGGGAGTTCTAGCGAAAGATCTACGGGCTAATGAGGGTGGAGGTGTCTCGATAGGGAAAGGTGGGATTAATGGCATTAACCTTTTGGGAAACACGCACGGCTTTAAAGCTCCTTATTTTTTTCCCTTATTCCACTCCCACGTCAACCTTACCTTAATGTTCCGAGTCAGATAGACACTAGGGACTCTAGGGACTACTTCGTACCATGCTAGCAATGGGAATATCATGCCACCAACTTGTCACTATTCTCAAGTTTACATAACAACTAGGTAGCCTGCCTTGCTTGATACACTGTGATATTATACGAACTATATATCGAGGGAGCGTATGTGTGCCCAAGACGCGCGTGACCACCCCGCCATGTATGCGCATCTAGCTGCAGGTCCCCACGTACAAACTTCGTATTAATCGCACTAATGATATCCTATTTAATGTGAGATATGATACTTCCCCGTTGAACCCTAGAATGCAACGTGTTAGACGGTGAAGAAGCCACATGTCTACGACATCTTCTAATAATATACGGGTATAAATGTTGCGGAAGAAATAGGGAATAGGGGAAAGAGGGGCCACAACAGACATGTAGCAGCCTAAGACGGAGATGGACGATCGCAACTCCACATCCACGGCGCCGATCTTCAAAACGGTAAGACGGTGACGGGGGCTAACGATGGCTTCTAGGAAAAAAAAACACTAGGTACTAGGTAGGTACTTAGGTATAAACATCCATGTTTTACGGATGAGTACCTACTAGGTAAATATTTTCACTGAACCCGGGACTTACAACCCTTTTGGTGACATCCCCATCGGATGGAAGATGACATCTGGGCAAACGGAACATTCCCCCCCATGCTGTGGCGTTGCAGCATGGCTTGTCTCACATAAGGAGGCTTGCATTAGCAGCCGTTTGTATCTTCGTTCGCATTATATATCTGCAACAAGAACGCTGCCTGCAACCCTTCAGCCTCTTTATATTTATCAGACCTACCGGCGCTAACCTATGTCTCGCATTAATCCGCTACCCTGGGGTATTCCTCCATAACCTTAATCATTCAGCTGGTCTAGGGCCTAAACGCCTGGACCCAATCATGCAGCCGGTCAATGACGACAGGCATGATACCGTTGAGACTGTCTTCCATGATCCCGTCTAGATGTCTAATTGCATCCTCTTCGTTCAGCTCCAAGTGGAACCGCTCCTTTACCTTGAACACTGCCTTGTCCGGTTCGATCTTGATGTCCGGAATGTTCGCATGCACCATAAGGCTGAACAGATTCAAGATGAGGTTCGATGACTTGCGTAACGCAGCAAATGCCAGAAAGCAGTATTGCTTGAATTGCAGGTACTGTTCGCTGGGCGGGTTCGAGCCGCCCATCGCATCGGCCATCTCCTTGCTGAGCTTGACAGCCGGCGCAAAGGGTTTGGGATCCCGACCAAGAATGAACCCGAAATCTGCGTGGAAAAAGTGGCCGTCTGGTGTTAGGAGCAGGTTATCGAGGTGACGGTCACCTACTCCTAGGATATAGGTAATTACGCAGTATCCTGCGCACGACCTGACAAACGTATCGAGTGTCTCCTTGCGTACCCCCAGATATGCCCGCTCATCGGGATTATGCTGTTTGAGATAGGCGAGGGCCGGGTTGTTGCGGTATTTATACGCTATCGCCGCAAAGGTTTGAGAAGGGACGAACTGAGAAGCGCCAGCCGTCGTGCTGGTCGCGAGGATCTTGTATGGTGTCAGTTTGAGGTCCAGGTTCTCTTTCTGGAGTAGCTGATCCATCAGGGTGATGATCTGAATAACCAGTTGATCCTGACGCAGGTCATCTCCGGTTTTGAATAGGATAGGATATTTGCTTCCGGAAGCTGTCTTGAATGTTACCATAATCGGCGACAGAGATGACTTGAAAACCCGCGTCTCTTCAGGGACGACCCCAATTACCATGACGTCGGGGTCTAGTGGCATGGGAATAGGGGGGTCGAGAGATAACATCTCGCTCTTGGGGTCTCCAAGGAACGACTTGACCTTTTCGGCCTTGCGAGCAACAGACTCATTTGAAGCCTGGATCTCTGCTGAGATCTTAGACAAGACTGTAATAAGTTCGGCTTGTCTTCTGATAGTTGCCCTTGTCTCTCGACCGCCTGGCCGATCCTCCAACTCTTTCATGAAATCGTACTGAACCTTGGCATACATCGTGCGGACTTCTTCGCCCTGTTCGTTACTCTTGTCGTCATACTCAACTCCAAGATACCAGTAGAAATAGTTTCCTAGAGTAAAGTTCTGAACAGCTCGCGAGATAAGGAAGTTCGCTAAAGAAGATGCTTGGACTGTAGCTTGATTCGAGTCTGCGGAGATATGCTCAAACTTCAAGGCTTGGACTAGCTGGAGTAAATAGAGAAGCAACTCATGATCGTCGGCTTTTCTCAATCGCTGTACTGCGTACGCCCTCACAGCCCGATTGTCAAAGGTAGGGCCGAGTAGCTCCAAAGCATCGTCCACGTCGATGTCGGTCCATTTGCTAAGAACTTGGATAGCCTGCTTGGACTCGCTCTGATCTTGCCAATTAACCGATTTGACGAACTTGGTAAGGGCTCGCTTGTCCTTGGTCAAGTGGTACCGGAATTTCCAGACTAGGTCCTTCTCTTCCGGGGACAAAACGTGGGTGGGAGAATATGACATGATCATATTCAATTCGTCGCGAACTTTAGCATTTGGTCTTAGGTCCTTGTCCAGTATTCCGTGACGATGCTGGCTTCGGACTAGGCGTCTATGCTTGCTTTCTGCTGGATTATCCCTAGCACCAACTTCCGGGTCGTATATCCTGACTATGCGACCACCTTTCCCATTCTCCGGACTGTCGGGGCCGTTAATGCCGGGGCCATATGACACTTCCGGCGGTGGTTTTATTATGACGTTCGACTGGGAGGCCGAAAGATGCTGGAAAGACGAAATTGGCGGTGGGGGATATTCGTGATCCGCGAACACAACAGGGAAGTCAAACCGAGGCAATTCGATATTCAGCATGAATTTCGATGGTCCGGGTCTTAGGGAGGCATTCGCATCCGAACCGATTGGCTTGTCCTGCTGTCCGTCCTCCTCGGCATTCGTACTGAGCGCAGTCTGATGTTGCAGCGACTTGACTGAGTTCTTGGCCGCCTTCAAGCCGCGCTTCTCAGCTGCACGATATACAAGCTGATCCAGCCATTCGACTCGGGGAATCTCATTCATCTCATGCTTCTTGAACAACTTCTCCAGGCGCTCGAGCTCCTCGGCCTCTTTGTCCACAAGGCTGCTATCCTTCTTGGGGTCGGCCCTCTTCTTTACAATACTGGATGGTGTCGTAGTATTATCCTTTCCGTCTGCTTGTTTATAACGGTGAACCAAGCATTTCTGGCGGCCCTTTAGCAGTTGGTTGTCCTGATCGAAAAGTGGAAGGGTTGTCCCTCCAAAGGGTATTGAATGGCCCTGAGCCTGTTTTCCGCCGGTGGGAGATAGGTCCCATACTGTAATTGCGAGATACGAGTTGATGGCGAGAGATTTGTAGGGTATCGGTAGTTCAAGCCATTCGTTCCATCTAGACACGTCAATATACATCTAACGCTTTGAGTATAGCGATCATGCAGTACCTTCTCTCATTTCTAAACGCCTTGTACGAGGTTTGGATCGGAACGGTTATGGGCTTCGAGCCAGCCCATACTTGGACGGTTACATAGAGGTCGGAATGTGGACTGGATGAGCTTCACGTTAGAATTATGTATATTTCATGGAAACAAGCTAGACGGTGTATACAGACCTCAAGTTAGAGCCAATGTGTCTAAGGTCAGGTCTATTAAGTAGAGTTGAATGTAGATGTGGTACTTCGTCGCCTTCTAGATTAATTCTATATACATCTGTCAGTCAAGCAAATGGACACCCCCAACAGTCGAGGCTCTTACATGCGAATGCTAACCGGGTAGTCTAATGACTCCGAACTAGCAAAAGAAAAGGGCTCCATCGCGGATTCGTCCTATGTCTGCTCGGGACCATTCTGAAAGGTAACTGCTATCGTCGAGGGCAAAAGAGTGGACTATGGGATGGTCGAATGCATGGTCGAGGAGCTATGTGGCATGCAGACCTACCTTAGGTACCTAGCCATCAGCCCTCAGCATGTGCTTCCCATCATCCGTCATGGCCCCAGTGGCTTATCTTATCGAGTGTTAGTGTGGGGCTCGTAGTGGGGCTCCGTAGTGTGTTCCACTCCGGCTCTTTCTTCACCTGCAGTCAAAACCCTTGGTAATTAAAAACGAAGATGCACATTAGAGGTACAACATCTTATAGAGATACCTGTTAGCCAACAGTGAATTTCAGCCATCATTCAATTCAACCCCTCAACCACTTGACCTAACTATTCCGTATATGCTCCAACTACCTGGTACATCTCCAGATTACCCCATTTCAGGTTGAGTCCACTTAAGTAGGTACTCAAGTACCCTACACCAGCCACAGGTACAGCCACACCAAGTGCCAAACTACTTTACCCAAAATCGCGTTAAGTTGTACCGCGTAGTTGACGCGATTTACGCGTCTCTATCGTTAAGTATATGAAGGCTTAACCACCACAGTCACTAGCGGCTATACCAAGGCTGGCTTCTTAGTGGGAACTAAGCTAAGTTCCTCCAAGTACAGTTAAATTCCCCAACAGCGTTGCCCGTTCTACTTGTTTTGGCCTCGTTGTCTCTCAATGTCGTCGGCGAGCGCCTCTCCCGAGCCCGGTGAGCCTGGCTCCTCACCAAATCTCAATGGCCGCCACAACTCATTGGTTATAAGGGATAAGGGGAAGGGCCCCGAGAATGCGGCAAAGAGAAAACGAACTTTAACCAATGGCGCTGAGCATATCAAGACACGGCGCCGCACGGAGGAGCCGGACGGCTGGGGTGGAGTCGAGGAGGAGGACTTTGACCCGGATCAGTCCATAGAAGAGAAACGCAACATACAGCGCGGATACAGAGATATTATACGCAGGCTTCACGAGAACAGCGATGAGTACCTCCAATCCGACTCCACGGGTCTCCTTGATAGACTGAGGGAAGCAAATATGCTGTCATCGAATGTCAAGCAACCTAGTGAGGCCGTCATTGATTCCAAGGTCTTGGTAACTACAGCCGATGCATCCTACCGGAAAACTATCCGCATGACATCTGGAAATATTGCCCAAGGTATCGATGTTGACGAGTTCGTGTCCAAGTGTATCACCTATATGAGAATGGGAGCTGGCATTACGGAAGACGATGCGCCAGGGCTTACCGCCACACAACAACACCGGAGAAGACCAGGTCGAGGTGCCATCGGTCATGACGATGAAGACGAGATTGGTGACGAGGGTGATATGTTCAACTGGGAGCATCTCGGACGATTTGCCTGCCTCCCGAATATTCGACGGCCGGCCACACCGGGCTTCCTCCTTGGTCCCCTTTCTGCCGAAGTCAAGAAGCGAAAGGTTGTCAAGCGCAGCGCCCCCTTCAGACCAAACAACCTGCAGGAGACTAGACCAGAGGTTCTCGACGCAGAAGCTGTGCAACGGACAGAAAAGAACGATCTGACCACGATCTGCTCCAAGATCCTTCAGAGACTCGGCGATGTGCAAGGTGAAGCTCAGGAAACGGTTGAAAATGCCATTGAAAACGGCGCCAGTGATGAAGAGGCGGCGAGATTGATGAACCACTACGGTCTGAGAGACACCGGCGGCATCGATCTCCTAAGATTCGTCGTGAATCCACAATCGTTCGGACAGACTGTGGAAAATATGTTCTACGTGAGCTTCCTTATTCGAGACGGCCGAATTAAAATTGACTTCGATAAAAACAAATTACCAGCGCTACGTAAGTATTCTCTTGGATAAGTCTACCCCTATTTCCAACTAATTCCCATTCAGATCGGGTTGATCGTGAAGATGAAACTGCTGCCACCAAACACCGTGCCCAAAAGCAACAAGCCGTATTCTCCCTCGACATGAAGACCTGGCGTGACATCATCAGCGTATTCAACATTACCGAGCCCCTTATAGAGCACCGCCAGGAACAAAGCCAACAAGGACCTGGTTCTCGGGGCTGGTATAACTGATTCTGGGTTGATAACATAGAGTACCGCCAAGAACAGAGCCAAGAAGGACCTGGTTCTCAGGGCTGGTATAATTAATTCTGGGTTGATAACACTTCTGTTCTCAGGAAGTACCACTGCTGGGGTCTCTACGTATCATGCGTAAGTGCTGTATAGCGATGGCTCTGCGGTTGTACGATGTTTAAGGACTCAGCCCATGTAGATAGCCTGAGTTGCATGTATTAATTGTTTGTATGCCCCTTTCGTGGCGGATGGGTGGGATCACAATGCCGAAGTCTATTAATTGATTGCCTGCTAGCTGGCCACAAACTGTTGTCGTTCTGTCCCAATTACTCATTCCCTAGAAGGCAGTGCAACTTGATAAAACTTTGTGCAGGCAGGTGCCAAGTCTGAATCGAGTGAAATCATAGGCGTAGACTACTCGAAGTCTTAAGTACTTCTCCGCTCTAGTTAGTCCAAAGAATACCTACCTAGGTAGGTACTGGGGCAAGTACCTGCATGTATTTGGGGAGGGGGCTGGGATTAGCCCAATGAAGACATCGCCAAAGTAGTTGCCGACAAATTTGGCAAGTACGCAGACAGTGCCCGTGTGTACTTTCGCTTTCCTTATCTCGCTTGTCCAGCCTCCGAGTCACAAACGAAAATTCCGTGCACTGTCTTCTTTTCAAAATTTTCTACTCCTGCACACATAGTTTCATCAATTCAAGTTGCAGCTATTTTCCCGTTCTTCATCTTTAAACTCGGAATCGACTACACCTACTTTCATCTAACCTCGTTTCTCAGCTGGCTGAGCCTAATCCTACCATTTCTACTCTCAAACCCATTTGTACCTAATCAAGCTGGCCTTGATCTAACACAGTTCTTCTATCATCTTTTCTTGAGCAGTTGTCACCACACCCCAAGCTGGCCTTTGGGTTATCCGCATCTTACGCTCACCCTTGCGACCACATTTAACCCCTATCCACAATCCGCCAACTCTACCGTCGCCAATTACCCACACACTCTCGCACTCCAAAATGTCCGACATAGCAGACTGCTTTGCCAACCTCTCCGTGGAGGAGGTAGGTCCTGTTAACAAGTTCATCGGAAACCTCATCAACGCGCCGGGACCAGCCGGCGGCGATTTGAAGACTGATGTCTTGAAGGCCCTCCTCCGAAAGCAGTATGGTGGCCTCATGAAGGAGTTGGAGGTCGCTCACACCCGAATCCGCCAGCTGGAGCATGAAAAGGAGTCATCCCTTTCTTGCGGCCAGCAGCAGATGAACGAAGCTTTACAGCGAATCCAGCAGCTCGAGCTCGACAAGGCCACTGTCGAAGGAGACCGCGCTCGGCTTGCAGAAAAGCTGCAGCAGTCCAAAACGAGCGCGGAGAAACGCAGCGCTCACCTCCAGAATTGTTTCGACAAACTGGAGGAGATGAACTCCCAACTACAGGCTCGCTGCCAGGACCTTGAGGGGGTTGTCAATCAAGCTAAGGCCGAGAACGCACAGCTGCAGCAGAGCTGCCAGCAACTCCAAGAAAGCGGCAGCCAGGTCGCCAGCCAAAAGTCCCTGCTCGAGGACCACTGCAACGAGCTCCAAAGCCAAGTTGCAGCGGCCAAGGAGCATTCCGCCAACCTCGAGCAGATCAACGACAAGTCCAGAAATGAGAACTCCCTGCTGAAGCGACAATCCAAGGAGATAGAGGAGGTCGCCTCCCAGACCGAGAAGAACTGCGCCGAGCTCTGGGGCCAACTCAAGGCCATGCAAGAGAAGTCGTCGGGCCAGCTCGACACCCAGTCGAAGCACTCCGCCCAACTTGGGCTGGAGAATGCCGAGCTCAAGCACCGAACCATGCTGCTCGACCAAGAGACTTCCCACCTTCGCCGCCGCTGTGACGAGCTAGAGCAGGCTGCTGCCGAGGCGGAAGAATCCTGCGGTCAAATGTCGAAGCAGCTCCAGAAAGCCGGCGAGCAGTCGTCGGTCCGGGACGACGACATGCTGGCAGTCAAGACATATTGCGACCACCTCGAAGACAAGAGAGCCAAGCTTGAAGACCGGTGCAGCTGGCTCGAAGAGCAGCTCGAGCAGGCCCAAGCAGCATCACCGTCGTCGGACGCCGACTTACAAGCGGTGAAGGCCTATTGCGACCAGGTGGAGGAGCAGAACCTCCACCTTCACGAGAAGCTCTGGGATACCCAAGCCGAGTGTGAAGCAGTGAAGGTAGCGTGCATGGAGCAAGACTCCGAGATCTTCTACTACCAGCTGAACCTGCAGAAGCACGCGAAGGGCCAGGAGGAGAAGAAGAACAAGAAGAAGAAGCAGAAGGGCATCGCAACCAAGCATGCCGTACATAGGGAGTTGATAAAGGCCAAGGTGGCCGCAAGCAGAAGGAACAGACGCTGAGTGCTGGCACTCACAATTGGGATGACGAACCCATAGAGGGTTTTGTATTTTTATTTTTTTATTTTAAGTTTCTTCCGGGAGTATAGGAAGAGGAAGAAGATAAAGAAGAGAGGCCCATTGGCCCTTTTTGTTTCGTACTATTGGAATTGTTCTGCGTGCCCTCAAAATACTGCCAAGACTGTGCCATTTCTTCTCTTCCCGAATCCGATTGTATGATACCACATTAACATCCTGCTGGCGCTATGTTGCATACTACTGAAGCACTTGGACCCAATTAAACTGTAGCAGGTATTCATATAATAAATGTATAGCTGGGCCAAGGGTGAGCTGCGTGGTAGTGCTGATGTGAGATAGATACCCCTGAATATGGGATTGCTGGAGGAAGTGGAGATAACTGCCCACAATCTTCGAGTCTACAATGCATCATTCGTTCAACCTAGACGATACTTCGTACAGGAAAATGCTACTTTGCCATATTACATCCCAATTACCAATCGCCATCACACTTGAGAATCCGCAATGATGAGTCATCGTCAGCAAACCTGTCAGGGGCTTGGTTCTTATTTAATCACTTGCACTCTCTCTTCCTGGGATTGGTGTTCCTACTCAAGGGTGGCTTTTCTTACCTTAACTCCGCCGAAACCTTGGTTAATGGATAGGAACCCAACCTACTGACCTAGGTAGGTACTCACTTCAGACCCCATACATCGCCGTCCTATTTCAATCCGAGAACATACCATGACGAGCGACTTCATCACGACGCCCGACGGCGTGCGTCTGCGGTACTGGCAGGAGGGCCCCGCGTCAGCCCCCAACGTGGTGTTCCTCGCGGGGTGGGCGCAGACGGCGGCGCAGTTCAAGAAGCAGGTCGCGCACTTCAAGTCCAACTTCCGCGTCACCACCTACGACCACCGCGGCCACGGCGACTCCGACAAGCCCGCCTTCGGGTACCGGGTGGCGCGGCTGGCCGCCGACCTCGAGTCCCTGCTCGCGCAGCTCGATTTACGGGAAGTCACCCTCGTCGGCCACTCGATGGGCGCGGCCGTCATCTGGGCCCACTGGGACCTCTTCCCGCACCCGCACGACCGCGTCAAGAAGATCGCCATCGTGGACCAGGGCGCCGCCGTCACCGCGGACCCCGGCTGGACGCCGGAGCAGGCCGCCGAGGCCGGCACCGTGTTCCCCGCCGGCCGGCGTTTCGAGCTGGCCGGGGCGCTGCGCGGGCCCGAGTGGAGGGCTGCGTGGGAGGGCCTCGCGCGGTCCTTCTTCTCGCCGGACGTGGCGGCCGCGGACATCGCGTGGGCGCTCGAGCAGCAGATAAAGACGCCGCGCGAGGCGGCTGCCACACTGCTGCTGGACCACGCGGCCGCGGACTGGCGGGACGTGATTCCGCGGATTGACGTGCCAGCGCTCGTGATCGGGGCCAGAGGCAGCCTGTTCCCGGTCGCGGGCCTGGAGTGGATCGGCCGGCAGATCGCCGGGGCGCGCACGGTCGTCTTCGAAAAGGACGAGGGCGGCTTTCACTCCATGTTCTGGGAGAACCCTGATAAGTTCAACCGGGTCCTGGAAGAGTTCCTACTCGACTAGGTTTGGGGCTGGGCGAATCACTTAACTAACGGGATCATACTCTGGTAAGGCCCTTTCAGAAACAAGACTGAAGCGTGGGACCTCTGGCAGAACACCTATCGAAATATAGACGTCGCATTGTCTGCCTCGTCTTTTTTGTTTCAAAGTAAAATATGGAAAATATTTTGAATATCTGAGTATGATAGCCTTCGAAGGCTTCAGAGCCCGCCCAAGCTTTACTTACGTGACGAAAATCCAGGGATTGCAAGTAATTATACCATGAATTAGATATCAAGCCAATCTTATAGTTGTGGGAGTGAACAAGCCCCCTGCCTAAACTTGGTCACTCATGGTCAACATTTAAAGAGCAATATGGTCTTATTAGTTACAGCTAAGGATAGGATGGATTCATATGTACTATAAACAATACTATGAAATTATATTGGCGAAAAACAGTTCCAAATAGATGTGAATTTTTGAAACATGCTGTCAGCGAAGGGGTTGTAGTAAAGGCTTTGCCAGATATAGGTTTAGTCAGGTCTCAACTCCGACTTGTAATCGACATGTTTGTGCCCATGAAACCTATTCGACCTACTCAAATCAATAGCTTCGAACGTCACTGGGCTAAAAAGAGCCTCTCACTAGGAGACATGCTAACAACAAAAATAATACAAAGGGCCGAAATACCCAAAACATCGAAGATATCGCCCAAAATACCGAAAATATCACAAAGAGCAGAAGAAAATGGCTGATTACTCTGAGTGGCCCTTTGGACAGCAGGTTTCTGAGGTACATGAACCGTGGAGGTGAAGCTAGCACACGGATATCGTCGAGCCTAGAGAAGCCCACATCGCTAAACCAACGGAAATACTCGCTATCATCTATCGCGAAATCGTTCCGGGAGTAGTAGGCAAAGTACGTGAACCATGTCGCATTGGAAAGAATTCCATCGTTCACACTTTTTACGTGATCTTGGGCCGTCTGCTGGATGAGGTAATACGTGCGTTGATGTGCTTCCGGGTCCATAGGGGCGTGGCGTTGTCGCCAAAGGAAATATTCAGGAGATAGCCACGGGCTGAAGTGGTTCTCGTAGTATTGACTACCGGTCATATCATTGAAAGCCCGGAAAGACCCTAAGTCGTATACGCGAATGCAGGCCATGAGGGCACCGACTAAAATGCCTGTACGCTGCCACTTACTCTCTAGATGCGGCCGAATTGCAAGCACGCCGACGTCCTCCATGGCCCACTTGTACACACTACGCATAAAGTGGGCAATGTGATGACGAGGCAGCCAAGTAGCCCTCGCCGGAAGGTTCGGTACGAGCTTCGGCCTCGAAAGCATGGAGGTGTTGAATAGTTCCACGGCGGCTTCGAACTCCTTCATCTCGATAACTTTCCTGACTGGACCCTCCGCGGATCCTGGAGGACGGACGCCGGGAACATGATGCCAAAAGTCGATCACGAACTCGATAAACGAGAGTGACACCTGAGGGGACTCGACGAATTCTAGAAGTGCCCTCGCACTAACTTCGGGCATTTGGCTTTGGAGGCTCATGGTCATCACCGTAAGCTTCGAGGACCAGTTGTCATAGTTGGCCTTTTGGGCGGCGTCGAACTCATATTGGACAGTGGGATTTACCGTAAACGCGGGTCCTGGAGGTTCGGGTGCTTTTGGTCGGCCTAAAAAGGAGCCAAGACGAGACGTAAATAACCGAGACATGTTTCTGTAATGCTTCTCAAATCTTGCCCTCAACTAAAGGGTTGTTAATTTTTCGCAAGGGGTACGTTGTTTTTATTAGGATTCGTAAGGCAAGGAAATACCCTATTGTAAAGTCACAATGATATTGAGATGAGCGCTAGTTGACCGCAAATGCGAAATAGTAGAAGGTTTATAAACGTCTCTGCTCGGACTTCTGATACTAAGGACCCAAATAATAGGGACCACCAGCATTATATACAGATGTGATCGAGATGAAATATGGATAGCCTTTATCCTTGCTTCTTTGTTTGTGAGAAACAGGTGGGCAGTCTCCCACGAGGCTGTTGCTGGTATCACAAAAAGAGGCACATTGTCTTCCCAATGCGAGATACAAGACATAGTATCTTTTACAAACGGATTGTTGCCAAAACGATATATAAGTTTGTTAGCACGTTGTCACATGGCCATGTCTACAGCCCTCCTTGACCCGCGAATCTGCTGTTTCGCAATGAGTTCTTTCTTTATTGCGTAGAAGAAAACCCAACAGCAGGAGTTTTTTGAGACTCGATGAAACTATCTATCACCGCAATCACCGTCAAGGTTGTGTGCGCTTGCTGACATTCTTCTCGTCCGATGCGCGCGGCTGGCGTGCACCGATTGTAGTGTTCCGGGGGTACGATTAAGGACTAGCTAGCCTTGGCTGTGCTGGATGAAGATATGAAGTTTTCCTGTGAAGCACCTAGATCGGTGACGCAAGTACCACGTGACTGCGCGTGCTGACTCGTCCGGTTACGGACCCCTCCATGTCACATGACACCTGACCTGCCCATACGGAGCTCCACTCTTAGGTAATCCCAAATTTGACAACTGACAACGATACGGAGTAGATGCCAACCAATTCTTTCGAAAATATTGAACTCAACCCTAGCAGAAAAGAACGCAGTCAGCACATCATGGCATCTGGAGAGAAGCCTGCAGAAAACATGCTTTGGGGCGGACGCTTCACAGGTTAGTTCCTCATGGAGGTTCAAGCGCAATGTGCTGACTCAGAATGACAGGCGGCCTCGATCCCCTCATGCTCAAGTACAATGCGAGCATTCTGTACGACAAGCTCCTATATAAGGAAGATATCCTCGGCAGTATAGCGTTTGCACGCGCAAACGCCAAGTCTGGCATCATATCCAACGACGAGTTCACTGAAATCGAGAGGGGCCTCCGGGAGGTTCAGAAGGAGTGGGAGGCTGATACCTTTGTTATCATGCCAAACGATGAAGATATTCATACCGCTAATGAGCGCCGGCTCGGTGAGATCATTGGCAAGGACATCGCTGGCAAACTACATACGGGTCGCAGCCGCAATGAGCAGGTTGTCTGTGACATGCGTCTCTGGCTTCGCAACCAGATCAAGGAGATTGAGAGCCACCTGGTAGCCTTCATTGAGGTAATCGCCGCCCGCGCTGAGGCTGAGGTGTAAGTCTGATTATCCTCCAAATCTAGTAACCCTCCTGACCCTAATAGCGGCATTATCATGCCTGGATATACCCACCTCCAGCGTGCGATGCCGGTTTTGTGGTCGCAGCATCTGTTATCATTTGGCTTTTACTTTGCGAGCGATCTTGAGCGGCTGCGCGAGACTTCAAAGCGTGTGAACAGGAGCCCACTTGGCTGTGGTGCTCTTGCTGGTAACGGCTTCAATATTGATCGCGATATGATGGCTGAGGAGCTGGGCTTTACAGGCCTGCTATGGAACTCCATGAATGCTGTTGGTGACAGAGACTTTGTCACCGAGTTTCTGCAGTGGGGTAGTATGTTCATGCAACATATTTCTCGATGGGCTGAGGATCTCATTCTGTATTCCTCTACAGAGTTCAGCTTTGTTTCTATTGCTGATGCTTATTGCACTGGAAGTTCTTTGATGCCGAATAAGAAGAACCCAGATGGCCTAGAAATATTGCGAGGAAAAGCTGGTCGAGCATTTGGCCATATGGCTGGCCTCATGATGACCCAGAAGGGCTTACCCAGTACATATCAGAAGGACTTGCAAGAAAGTTGGGAACCTATGTTGGATCATGTGAAGACTATTTCTGATAGCCTTCAAATCGCAAAGGGTATCCTCGCTACTCTTACTGTTAAGCCAGAGCGGATGAGGGCTGCCCTAGATCCATTTATGCTGGCTACTGATCTTGCCGATTATCTTGTACGAAAGGGGATACCTTTTCGTGAGACGCACCATATCTCTGGGCGATGTGTCGCTAAGAGCGAGGAGCTAGGTATCCCGATGAACGAGCTCTCAGTGGAGCAACTACAGGCTATCGATAGCCGGTTTGGGGAGGATGTTTCTCAAACGTTTGACTACGAGAGAAGCGTCGAGATGAGAGATGTCAAGGGTGGTACTAGTCGGGCACGTGTCCTGGAGCAGGTCAAGGTTCTTAAGGCTATGCTGGCTTAGGTTTGATAGCCTAGAGACTCAAAGGGCGATTTCTTTGGAATTTGACAGATTGTCGAAAGTGGCAGGGCTACGCAGACGACAGATTCGTGGTCTTTACAGCTGAGCTAGAATCTACTCGGCCACAGCATGGGAATACCAATACCAATCCTAGCTTTAATATCGCCAATTACCGCGGAGAGGCACACGAACTGCCATGACGCGAAGGAGATGTGGAATACTACGGTCGTTTCGTATCACCAGTTGGGAGAGCCATCGGACTGGAAATGGCAAACATTTAGGGCATGTCGACTGGCAACTTCCATTTCACGAAAGGACTCTCTGGATTCGCTCCACGAGTCGAGATCAGTAAAGAGAATGTGGGAGATGTCATGAGATACGAAAATGAAAAGCGTAGGCGAAACTTTCTAAATGCGAGTACTGCGAGTCACCATCGTCAAGCGAATCATGGATCTACGTATAAACCCCTACATCAGGTATGTGGAAATATAGGTAACATCGCCACCAACCCCTTTGCAATTTCTTTAATGTAAAAGCCATAATGATTACCATAAATGTGGGTTGGAGAACATTGTTTGTAAGAGAAATTATAGAACAACGAGTAGCATAGGTAGGTACTTATCAGGTGTGGCTCAAGGACCCAAGTCATTGTTCAATACATTTCAAATTTCAGAAATGGAATGTTTAACTTTTTAGTCCCAAAGTTACCTAACTGAGCGCTTCCGTGGATGTTATTGCAATTATTATATTATTATTGTGTCAGATGAAAATTGCCCCCGCAACGAACGTCGCGAGCTTACCCGTTATTTATATTTTACAATCGCAATAATATTGGAGGTTGCTTGATATTTATTCTACATGGTAATAAATTCTAACAAAATCTGCCCACAGAGCGTTGCTGTGTCCTTTTGGTGGATGAGTAGCATCGCACCTTCAACCTGGCTTCCGCTTAATATGCCGCTTTCGCCCAAGTGTGTTGTGCCATGTTCATTTATGAAGGTATCAAATTCGGGATGGCCTTGATATGTCAAGACCCTCCCCGGGCTGTAGATTCCTTGCACTTGGCACAGCTTGCTACTCCCAATGTTCATCCACGAAGGTGGTAGCCGTCCATTGTCGATCACCACATGATCAGCATGAAGAAACTGGCATGAAAGGTTCTCTTCTCTCAGCAATCTAGCGAAGTCGGCTCTGAAGTCTGGATTCAGATTGATTTCGTGAACTCCTATTTCCCATCCGTTGGGGTTCTTCTTCACAAAGGTGCCATAGCTTCCCAGAAGGGCTTGAGATAGCAGTTGGTGGCCAAAGCACCCCCCAAATAGTTTGATATGAGGCTTTTGAGCATATGCATCTATTGTGAAGTTAGTTCGTGTCCTTTTTCCTTCTGTTTTTTTTTTCTTTTTTCCTTTGTAATATCACCTGAAGGAACAAACCTTGGAGGAATCTCTCGAGCGTGATAATCCACGGATCATTGTCGTAAGCCGAAGATGTCGAGCCCGTAACTATTATAGCATCGACATTGTCTAAGCTTTGGGGATATTGCCCATGCTGAACATCGAAGACGCTTGTTTGAATCTCAACCTGGTCGCCAAGAGAGCGGCCCGCGTTGAGAGCCTTTGCGGATGTGCATAACCAACTCCGGAAGACATCCCCAAATTGCCCCCTAGTTGCTGCGATCTGATGTGGCATTGTGAAGCATTCTAAAATCGCAACGTGTACAACCCGAGGGGAAAGTGTTACGGTCATGACGACGTTGTGTTTGCGAGGCAAACTTGAAGTGTTCTTCGCGCTGATGGTTTACGGATAGTCTATAACCTTAGAACTCATCGTATCCTTTCCGATTCACGCTTTTATCGTATCAATTCGTTCCCCTCCTAGGAAGTAGCCCCATCAAGTGGCCTAGCGCCCTACCATGATAGGAAATGTCCGATTGTCCCCCCTACCCCGACTACTGCGTCAGTCCTAATTGGTCACAATCGACGCAAATGGTCCATAGTCTATATAATGATACCAAATAGATAGGATGTTCACACATACACATATGTAGTGAATAGGCTGCCTATGCTTCGCTTATGAAAGTGATACTCATTCTCATATCACTACTAAGAGTTTGGTGAACATAACACAAGCCATTACTACATAGGTTAACACGTTGGGCACGCCATTTTATCCACCTACTTTTGCCTGAGACTACTCACCTGCCAGACATATCTCCTCATAGCTGGAAGTCTATCATGAAAGGTTCAAATAGCAGACCCACTAGCCACAGGATCCAAATATCGGTCCTACATGAACAACTTGGAATTGAGTATAGCACTAAGTACTGATATCCTAGAGCTAAGTTTACCACGCACATAGCGAGATTATCACGATCATTTCCCCATGTCTTAGCTGCGCTGCCGCCGGGGTAGCAGAAGAAACACCGCTCTCAGAATTATACGAGGTCAGGGCTAGAAGACTGGCGCATCTATGAAAGTACTAGGCGCAGTATATAATAGAGCAATCGCTTATTGGTACCGTATTTCTCGAATAGACTTATTTGCTGCTCATGCTATTATTGCTTATGTTTCTAAGTCTATTATAATAGAATTAGTATGAGGAATCTTGTAGTTTCAATAGAAATATAATTCTACTTACTCAATGAGCCATGAACCTAACGAAGAACTTACCCCTTTTTCTAACCCATTCTCCAACAACTCCGTTTCCTAGAGCTGCGCCAAAACGTGCTTACCCCGCCGAAATACGGCGCGTTTGAGACTTTCATATCACTACGGCATTTCAACGTGGCAACAGCTATCAATGCGTCCATTATCTAAAGATAGTGCGTTCTAGGTCATTACGACTGCTTGATTGAGGGCTTCAGAGTTAGAGACGTATCAATGCAAGTCTCTATATCTCTATATTCAACTCGAACATCCGCCAGGGGGTGCATTCTCATAGATCGAAGCGCTAAGCTATAGGGAACTTAGCGTACTACAGCGCTGTATTTACAGAGCGCTGACAGGAACACAGGGAATCAGAGGTGAAATAAATCTGAGACATCACTTACATGGCGCCACTGCGCCCTCGCTACTTACTCTCTAGCACTAGAATCTCTCGTTGGATTTGCGGTAAAATGTTCCATGGAACAATTTGAAGGATGGTTTCTAAGGATTTGTCTCCGAAAAGACGAGTGAGGTTGTAAGGTTGCACCGTATCTTACCTAGGTACCTACCTACCTAGGTACGCCAGCCTGCTTACCAATAAAAAACGGGATCGGGACGCGGGGCCTCGAAGTGTCCGACCGCCTGGGTCCCCAAGCTAAGCTCCTCAAAAGTGGTCGAGCCGTCCAATGAGAAACAACTTGAAGACGTAAGACGTAAGGCATCAACCTGGCGTACAATCATGACGCGAAGACGAGGAGAAATCACCAAAACCCTGTGCGTTACGTGGTACGAGGATTCCTCAATGGCCCAATCGAATTGCTCAATGGTATGAGTGCTTGGTGAGATTGCGCGTACAAATTTCTCTCTGACTGGTTTAAAACCACTCTCCCGCCAGTCTCTGCTATCCCTTTGTGACTTTCGTGATTCATCTTATATACATTCCTCTTAATCACTTCGTAACCGGCATTGACGTCAGTGGTCGTCAGGGATTCGTCAAGCTTGAAAGAAGGGAGTCTGTCTTATAAGGCTCGGCCCTCTTCCGTCTGGCATACAGGCATACAGACCCTGCTGCTTCCATAGATTCCGGGGATAAATTAATCGACTTCCAAGTGGCTATCGATATCGAGAATAAAACAGAACTGTTAACAACATGAGATATTCAACTGCGCTCCTGCCCCTGGTGGCAGTGGCCAGCGCTGTCGTCATTCCCGACGAAGCCACGGCCAAGCAGCTCGTCCTCGAAGCCGAGCACAAAGCCGAGAAGACCGAATCATCGTGGTGGGACATTCTCCCCACTGGCGACGACGTCCTTTCATCCGCCGAGGATCTCCTAGCCGACACCCTAGATGCGGCGGAGCGGCAAGCCGGCAAACTTAACGATCTCCTGCGCAAGATCGAAGTAGACGCCAGCTCCGAGATCTCGGACTTCTTCTCCTCTTCTGAACCGAGCGTCTCGGGCGGCCACGGCCATCACGGCCACCACGGCCACCACGGCCCGCCGCACAAGACCAACCTGACCATCTACGAGTCGATCAAGGCGTCAAATTATACCAAGAAGTTTGCGGCGCTTGTCGACGACTTCCCAGACCTGGTCAAGAAGCTGAACAGCACGAAGGACGGCAACGTGACGGCGTTCGTCCCGTCGGACCGCGCGTTCGAGAAGATTCCGCACCACGGCAAGGACCACAAGCCGCCCAAGGAGTTTGTCGAGAAGATCATTGAGTACCACATCCTGCCCGGCCTGTACCCCGCTGGCCGTGTGCTCGCGCGCCACACGCTGCCCACGGCCCTCAAGGAGGAGGAGCTCGGCGGGCGGCCGCAGAGGATCAGAGTTAGCAAGGGCTTCTTCAGCTTGAAGTTGAACTTCTATAGCAAGATAATCTTCCCAAACTTGGTATGTTTTTTTCGTGTGTTGGAGTAAGGTCAGGTCGCCTGTATAGTATGCTAACGGTCCCCTCAACCAGTTCACCGCAAACGGCGTTCTCCACGGCGTCGACAGCATCCTCGTCCCGCCACCACCAGTCGAGCGTCTGATCTCGCTGTTCCCGTCCAAGTTTTCGACGCTCGAGCTTGCGGCCGAGAAGACCGGATTCAATCACCACCACCATCACCACTCCGGTGACGACGGCGATGACGACAACGATGACGAGAAGCTGACGGGACTCACCGTCTTCGCGCCCACGAACTTCGCCTTCCAGAAGCTAGGCCCGCGAGCCAACGCCTTCCTCTTCAACACGGAAAAGGGTCTCGGCTACCTGCGCGCGCTACTCGCGTACCACGTCGTCGCCAACGAGACGCTGTACTCGGACGAGTTCTACGGTAAGAAGAAGGAGGACGACCTGTCGTTCTTCGACGAAGAGGAGAGCGGCGAGGTCGATGCCGAGACCGTGAAGCCCAAGTACGTCCATCTCGACCTGCCGACGCTCCTGGGCGACAAGCACATCGCCGTCGACATCTCGCGCTGGTTCGGGTTTATCAAGATCCGGCTTAACGGCCACGTTGACGTGGCGATCCAGGATGGAATTGCCAAGGACGGTGTGGTCCAAGTTATCAACTCGGTGCTTATCCCGCCGCACCCGCATCACAAGGGCCTCTGGAATGAGGAGGTTGACGGCGAGATCTCCGTCGAGGAGCTCGTGGCGAGACTGGAGCCGTTCGTCGAGGGGCACGACGAAGTTGAGGCTGGCGAGTTGTGAGTTTGCTGATGAGGCTGATTAGAGATTCGGAGCTAGGTATATATGCATGGGAAAACATTTATGACTGCTACTTTCATGAGGGTTACCTAAGGTAGATATTGGAAATATCGAAAAACAGGAATGGATGAGTCAAAGAATCTGAGAGCAAAGGGAGAGGCTGTTCCACGGGTCTCGTATATGGCAGCTGCGTTTGTAACAACACGCTTTAGAGTAGAGTCACTCATTAGTGCATCGACACCTGGCTGGTTGGGTTGGTTGCGCATCGCATCGCATCAGAAAATATACAAACCTAGCAAATATCGCTTTCGATTCAGAAGTGCACTATCGTATCATTGTGACATGAGTCTCACTTCACCATTTAAACATTAAGCCAGTATAAGCAAACATGTTAGTACAGCATCATAATCCCCTCGACGGCGGCCCCCCAAAGCCAGCAACAACCGTCACAGGCCCCTTAGCTACCTGCCGCTGCTGCTGCTGCCAGCCCCCAGGAAACGAATCCACAATCACCACACCCCCTCGCACATCCACCGCGCCCCATCTCTGCTCTCTACTCACTCTCCTCCCCCCTACTCTCTTATTCTGCTGCTCCTTTCCCGCTTCTTTCTCCTTCTCCTTCTCCTTCTCCTTCTCCTTCTCCTTCTCCTTCTCCTTCTCCTTCTCCTTCCCCTTCCCCTTCCCCTTCCCCTTCCCCTTTCCCCCATCATCGCCACAACCCTCACCCCCACCGCCACCCCACACCCCCAGCTCATCGAGCAGCACCTCAACCACCCACCCGTACCTAACCTCCATCACCCTTACCGGCGGCCTCCCAGGCAGCGTGTTCAGTGCCTCCGCATCGGCGCGGGTCCGGGGCACGCGCGTGCAGAGCAGGTGCAGGTCTAGGAACTGCGCGAACGTGACGCCGAACGCGGGTTTGTTTCTCCTGGTGCCTGGTCCTCCTCCGCTTCCTCCTGCTGCGGAGGTGAATATCGAGCGGAGCGTGGGTTCTAGTGGGGGGCGGTTGTTGGCTGGAGGTGGTGCGGGACCGGAGGTAGTGTTGGCGGTAGAGGAAGAAGTAGAAGCGGAGGGGGCAGCTATGCTGGTGTTGTTGAGCAGCATGATAAGCGGGCTGGAGACGGAGGAGGAGCGGGCTAGGTGCCGCAGGTGCGAGGATAGGAGTTGCAGGGTGGTGTGCGCGGAGGCCTTGTTGTCGGCGGCGGCGCGGGTGAAGAGGTTGGCTAGGAGGGTTGAGAAGTGCGTTATAAGGATTAGGTCTGGGATGTGGGGTTCGGCGGTCGCTGTGTCTTTCTCCTGTATTTCCTCGCTCACGGGTTCCTCGTCGATAGGTTCTAGGTCTTGGGGTGGGAGAGGAGTTGGGCTCGGGGGTGCGATAGAAGGGCGGAGCGGAGGAAGAACCGAAGAAGGTGGTAAAGGCGGCGGCAGGATGGGCGGCAGAGATGGCGACAGTGAAGACTCTAGTTCTTCGTCCTCGTCGTCCTCGCTGTCGCCGACCTCCGCCCTCTCTACTCTAGGCTGTGTCGATGGGGGAACAAGGTTCGTTGGTGCTTCGTCGCGGCTCTCTTGAGCATGTTCCCACGACGGCGAATCCGGTGGTGATGGCGAATCTAGCAGTGAGAGTGGAGATGAGGATAATTCTTCTCTGTTATCATCCTCAATAACAGGAGGTGTAGTTTCTCGAAACGGTGGAGTAGTAGTTGTTGTAGCAGCGGCAGGAGCAGGAGCAGGAACAGGAACCGAAGGCGTCTCGAGCTCACGAATAACTTCCCAAAGGCCTTCGATATCGAAAATGCGCGAAACGGAAATCTGCTCGAGACACCGCCTCACCTCCGCGTTAACAGCCGTCTGCTGATGCGCTGCCATCGGGCCCAGCTTCGCCTGGACCTGCGCTCTGATAACATCCCTTAGCATCGGCAATATCACCGGCGCCGCCATCGCAGTAATAATAGCAGCCCGTTCCGCCGTGCCCGACACCACGGCACGCGCCGCCGTCTGCAGACCGACCTATCCCGCGTGTTAGTCTCCATCTCCATCTATCTCCCTTGTCACACTACATATGGACACAACTAAGACT
Source organism: Hypoxylon sp. FL1150 (assembly GCA_022495205.1). Classification (NCBI taxonomy): domain Eukaryota; kingdom Fungi; phylum Ascomycota; class Sordariomycetes; order Xylariales; family Hypoxylaceae; genus Hypoxylon; species Hypoxylon sp. FL1150. The sequence continues at coordinate 85,631 of MU376212.1, read as the reverse complement.
ACAAGTATAATATAACTCACTAGAGTTCCGAAATCGCCATCCTCGGCGCTGACCCCAACAATAGCCCCGCGCTCAAAGCCACCTAATAACACGGCGTCGTCGATTTCGGTGCACCCGGTCCTTACGGGGCCGCGGGCCCGCAGCCTCTCGCGCCGCGCTACTTCGAGGTCGTAGAGGATCGCGCCGGACGCGGGCTCCGGAGGCGAGAAGTGCAAGTGAGCCTGGGAGGCGGGCGGGACGAAGGAGAGATCGACGTCGGGATCCATGGGTCCATTCGCATCTCATGGTCGCGGAAGGTGGTTCTGCTATGTACCTGTAAAAGATGGAGAAGACTCTCGGTGCATCACAATCGAATATAGGTAGTCAATACATTTCACGGATTACCCATGACTCTCCCAATTGATGGTATTACTTATTATAATAAAACCACAAGTGAGCTTAAGGATGAACAGTAAAGTTGTGTTTATGGTGGAGAATCGCTAGGTATAGTTTAAGGAATACCTCGAATTTCTGCATTGATGCTATGGAATTCAGACGCAGCCCGCATGTGACACCAGTTCTCATGTAAAAAGCAGTCGCCCCATTGATTTCACCAAATTTCAATCTGCACGAATTTTTTTCTTCACCTAGCCACCGGTGGTTGATGTCTCTATTCCCTAGTTCACTTTTTGCTTATTTTTTTGCGATTAGCGATGTTAGCAGAGTATTTCTCCACCTGCCATCCTCCCATCTTATCAACTTTGAGACAGCCGCAGAACTTAGCTATACGTATCCTGACATCAACTCGTAGGGGATTGTGAAGGAATGGCGACGTAGGTATACCGCTGTCTGATAATCATCCCCAGAGAACGTGCTTCTCCCCTCGATTACCTCAGGGTTGAAAGTGTACTTTAGAAAAATAAGGAAAAAGGGATGAGACGTATTCGTCTTGAATGCCGCTGCACTAACTAGGTGCTAAATGCCAAGTTTAGAATCACCATGTACTACGATCATCTTTGGGGGGAAACTGCTAGAACAGTCCTCCCAAGCCTAACGTAGGTGCCAATATCAGCTACCTCGTGAGAATATTCCACAACGCTATGATCCTCGTCCGCTAAAGATCTAGAGGGCCATTCCAGGGGTCGGAGGTGGCATATTGCTGGGCGGTTCAGGTCGCTGCCGGCGTCCTCCCTTCAGACTCCTGACACGCGACAAGAACCCAGCCCCATCGGGAGACTTGGCTGCGTTGGGCGAATCGGTCGTCGAGCGGCGCTCGAGAGTGGCACCTGGCAGCGGTGGGCTAATCGGGTTCGAATCGGTACGTTTGACAGAGATGTGCTCCTCAGCCTTGTCAAACTCGGCAAAGAAAGGGTTTCTCTCGCCAGTGCTGGCGCCCGTAGCAGGGCCGCCAGTTCTCGGGGTGTAGTAGCCACCATCCGGGCTCGTGATTCGGCCTCCATCGTTGTACTCTCGTGGTGCGCGTTTGATACTTCGGAAACGCTGCACAACTGACTTCTTCCTCCCCAATCCTTGTTCCATCTCCTGTGCCTCTTCGGCCTGGCTGCGCTGAATGGCACTACGGGCTGCTGGGGCACCTTCAAGGAAAGTCGACGAACCGAGTCCCAACGTCTCTTCACCAACGACGAATTCGTTTCCTTGCTTCGAGTCGAACAGATCTACTCCACCCTTGTTGCCATTCTCTGTAGCTTTGCTAAACATAGCGGACGCTTCGTGAGGTTCTTGTCCCATAAACTGTTTGTGGTCGGGTCTCTGAGTTAGAGGACCTGAACCTCCGATGGAGTTGTTGGCGGAATCCTTAGCGAATGCTTGCATAGGCGCACGACGACTGCCCTTGCGGTTTCGGTGTGGGTTGCAGGCGTCAAATGGACCATCGTGATGGAATACTAGGTTCAAGGTGAGCACGTGAGCACTAGAAAACTTTCAAGAGCAACTTACATCCAGTGCCGTAAATGCTGGTAGCATCAAGCTGATCGATAATATCGAGCTTGCGACCAGTCTTGGTCTTGTCCTTGCCCTCGCGATGGCGTCGCTCGCGCTCTCGACGTCTAAGGTCACGCGCCTTCTTCTCTTCGTCCGTCAAGGGCTTCTCCATCATGGAAGAATCGCTATTGCGACGCGGACGGCGTTCCGCAGGTCTCTTTTGGGGAGAGAGGTTCATCGGCTTGTCTCCTGCATTGGAAGTGCTGTGCATTCGTCGTGCTCGCAGGGCTTCTTCTTGCGATCGGGATGGTCTGTGAGACGAGGAAGGCGGTGGACCGCGACCACGAGGAGGGTTGTTCTCACCTCGAGGCGGGCCACCAGCAGGGCGATTTACCGGAGGTCGGCCAAGACCTGTTCGGGATGCCGCATCTTTGTCGTCGAGTGTTAGGTTGTCCTGATGATGGCAAGGTTAGCAACTGGTAGTATACTCGATTGATCGCAGCTATTTCAATTCGGCAAATGTGACAACTTACAAATAGCTCCTCAGCGGTGGGTGACTTCTGATCTCTTGGTGTAGCCATATTGTCGGGGGAGCTTACAACACGGACAGGTGGTTGATTAGAAGGGTCGAGGAAAGGATTTCTCGAATTCGGTCGGGGAGGAGGGTCATCAAATGGGGAATGGGGAGACGGAGGAGAGATGGGCGAGGCCGCACGGTTACGAAAGGGGTTGTTGGACGAGAGATTAAGCGTTAAGCCGGCGGATTGGGTGGATGGACCATTATCATACAGACCTATAACGGCAAACAAATTGAGATGGTTAGCTGACTGGATAGGTGCAGGTCTGTTGTAATCGGAATGACGAAGATGATAGGCAATTGTGAAACATCAATCTCTGCAAATGAAACAGACAACTGGTCCTGTTAAGTGGATCGACGACCTGGGCGCTCCTTATCGCAACCCAAAGAGACCAGATGAAATTGAACGGAAAGGGGGCGGAGCCAAGCATTATGTTGCTCCCACTTTCAACTTACCTAGAAGGTCTGCTGAATGGGCGGACATTGTGTGGTGGAATTTTCCCTGTTTTCGGCACAAGTTCTCCGTATCTCGCAGGGGTCGCTACCCCCCTTAGGTGTGTGTAATAGGGTAATAGGTGTAATGGAAGGGTTGACAGAAAACGCCCAGGCAAGACCAGATGGATGATGGGATGGATTCCTGCGTAGCCAACCAATAGCCGACTCGGTTAGGGTCTGGAGATTCAAACTCGATAGGTAGCGCAAGTCTAGGCTCTGCAGCAACCCTATCGCGTAGACTGGCAGACTGGTAGGATGTGGTGTATCAGTTGTCAGGGGTTGAGAAAGAGATAGACGACGATCTTCAGGGAGATGGGATTATTTTTGCCCAGTTCTCCGCGTTCCGTGGCGAAGCGATGACGTTGGCTACGAGTTGAAACTAGACGCGACAACAACACGCCGCTCAAGACGAGAGATGATGAAATAAGATACCAATTGAATTGATAGGCGAGTAGGAGATGCGACAATCGCTCGAGTGAGCCGCCGATAGTTAGGTTGGTGGTCAGCTCGTGGGTCGAGAAGTAGTATGGATGAGAAAGGATTGGATGAGATCAGTTTTTTGTGGTGGAAGGAAGCTTAAGTTTGTTACGGCAACGCGCGTTGGGTTCTGCTCATGCAAGGAACCAGTTGAATTAGGTCGGTGCAGGCGCCGGCAGGAAGGAGGTGCCTAGTATAGTACCACTTTACAGTCGGGATCGAATTCTTGGTTTGTCGTCGCACCAAGGTATTTTGGAGGTAGGTCCAGGCTTGCTTCCGTAGCTTGCGAGCTTGTTAAGAAGCGCGCCGAAGCCCTACTTTAAGTTGGCAGGTTGGGGCGATTCCGGTAGGTAGTGACCAAGCAGAAGGTGTGCGGTGTGCAGTAGGCAGTGTGCAGTGTGCAGTGGACAAAGCTTGTGAAGGTTCGTACCTAACGGAAAAGTACCGATCGGTATCTGACGATCGTCGAGTTCCTACTCTTGGTCCTAGGTACTCTTTCACTTTTTTGTCCTTTTTGAACCGGGACGATGAGGTTGATCTCGAGCTTCTAATATTTTCCTGTCCCCTCTCTTTTTCTTCTGCCGGGTTGATGCCGATGGTTCCTCGATGGAAAGACCCCTATTGACTAAAGGACGGTACTAAAATAAATACGGCACTGTATCCCGCTGTGGGTTCTTTTTAATTGATATGACGGGGTTCTCTGTCCTTGGCTTGTTTGACAGGACAAGGGGAACGGGCGATGGATGAGCGACTAGCGGGACAAGCCAACGATGTTGTGGTCGTACGTATTAATTATGTTGAAGGTGTTTATGACGAAGGTGAGAATGCGAATCACGAGAAACCCAGCCCGGAGAAAGACAAAAACAAGACACTTCCGAGTTTAGTAGAGGCGTGGCTTAATAATTATAAAAATTCCAGGATCGGGTTAGTTTCATAATAAGAGCACAATGCCGAATTAATGTTTCCTATTTCCAGATCCTAATGACCTGGGTCTGGTGTTGTGTAATACCGAATTGGAATAGCTGGAGTCCAGCCTGGAGGTACAGCCTAAAGGACCATGTAATAGGTACACACTTACCGCCAGTTGCCCAGTTGCCCAGCAAGGACCTACCTAAAAAGGGCACGCCAACTTCGTATTTGACCTCTGCAATACTACAGAGGACAGATATTACAGTTAAAAGACATACGAACACGCTTCCAATTCTGGAACAGAGCTGGAGTCAGAAGCGAAGAGAGGATAGGGAGGATAAAAAGAGACCGCCAGCTGAAGCTAATTGGGTCACATTTGGCGACGAAATATGAAATATATTGGCAGCATGGAAGCATGGATGCAAACAAGTTGCACTCCGGTCTAGAATTTTCCCGCGTTGCCTGACGTGCCTTGCAGCTACCTACCTCCATCCTTTTAAGCGCTGTTTCGGCAACAAATTTTAAAAGGGTAATTAGTGGGGGCAAGTCTTGAACGGGCTAGCCAATTATATTCAATAGAATTTCTAGTATATAAGAAAGGATTTAAAGATTTAAGCCAATTTCTAACGGAAAAAACTCGAAGAAATTTGATATGTTAATTATAATTCTAATAATTCTCTATATATAGCTTATTATTATATTTGTTGTTGCGGCTTTATTATTTGAATTTACGATTAGAAAAAAAGATGGGCCTAATTCCACAATTCAATGATCTATTATATCTGATTGGTCAAAAAAGCTTGGAATAACACCCCACTTACCCTTTCAAAATTTGTTGCCGAAACAGCGCTTAAAAGGATGTGTGTGCGTGTACGGAATAGGTTGCATACATACATCCGTTCCAGTTCATACCTAGAACATGAAGATGTGGCGGGGAATCTGTATTCCAGAAGACCTCAGGTATCGCAACTAGACACTTCCAAGGTCAGGCGTGTGATTCCAGCCTCGTTGGGGCTATTCCGATCGATCAGCTGGACAGCTTTGCTAGTTTCGAGCTTTTATTGCCTGACTAATTCATCTTAGCGCCAAAATGACGAACACGCCTCGTGATTTCCTTTTCTTTTGGCTGCTTTGCTCACCAACGCAACCTAAATAACTGGAGAGGCAGAGAGGTAGTCGGGTAGGTACCGTAAAAGCCTATTCGAATTTATCCTGACCGGCGCGCTACGCATATAGCTCGCATAGTTGCCAGAATAACTGCAGCACGTGTAACGCTGGGTTGCTGCGTTGCCTATTACCCACTCAATACGACACCTTCAGAGCTCACGTTTGGGTACCTTAGGTAGGTAAGCCACGCGAGATTGATGGATGCATGCATCGAGGGGATCCGTCGAAAGGTCGTCATCCCCCTTCCTTCCGAAAGGCACGGAGAGAAAAAAAAAAAAAAAAAAAAGGCTCACTCGGTTCTCATTTTTAATGGGTAACGAGATACGAATGTCTTCATATACCTACCTATCTTACGATAAACAGGCAGATATGCATCAAAGGCAACGATTACATGTGATGCGTGCACATTCTGGATTATTGTCGTATGGCATATGCAGATAAACCTAAGGTGGTACACAAAGTTCGAGAACCCCTCGCAGGTTCGCGGCGTCGAGAACCACAGAACAGAAAGCTACAGTAGCAGGTCACCTTCAGAGCACATTCAGGGGCTAGCTAGCCCAGCCATTCGCGCCCGTGTAGCCGAAAAGGGGGCCCCCACAGCCGAATTAATTCCCTTGGCACTCTTGTGGGGTAGTCCCGCATAGGTACTTACCCTGTGCCTGCTTGGTGCCCCCTTTTCTTTTACCGCTTCCCCTTTTTGATGTTAGTATCATATCTCATAGGATAGTTTGGATGATCGTTTCAGGCCTCTACTACGTATTGCGATCTACCTAGGTACTTATGGCATTAAATGGAAACAAAAAGCATGTTGCATGTCCCGTTTCCTCTATACTGTGACCCGCGTTACCTTGGGGCTCTGTCTGCCTTGAATATCTTCCAATTTGACGATCCCTCTCCCTGAGGCCAGTCGCCCTTTTTAAGAAAGCCACACGCAGGGATTCCCCAACTGCAAGGAATTGCGTTACAATTACCACGGCAGCTTCAAAGGCGTCTCGAGATTTTTCCCAAGCACCGTCTCTGCCATGCCGATGTCTCCTATTTGGTACGGCGTCAGCCGTGATAATCCCGGATGAGGTAAATTGGGTCTTCAACGTTGGACAAGAAAAACTTACGTGGACCTCGCGGCGCCCAATATTCCCCCGTCTTGCTAATATCCAGCTTCTCCGTCCAATTCACGAGGCCCTTCGCCGCCACTTCCGGCGTCACGGCTGGAAGACGCTCGTTAGCTTCAACTGACCAATGTACAGGCTTAGCTGGACTGAGACTACTCACCGCCGCCTTCGTCCCAGTGCTTATCGAACCCGACGCCTTTCGTCATCTCCGTACGCATAAAGCCCGGATGGATAATACTAATGATGACGCCCTTCTCCTTAAGATCGATGCTGAGGAGCTTGCCGGCCATGTTCAGCGCAGCCTTGCTCGCGTGGTGCGCGTAGTTGCCGCCGCCTTCCTTCTCGTGTCGTAGCGTGATGCTGCCGGCCTCGCTAGAGACGAAGACGACCTTGGAGCCAGACTTCAGGAGGCCGGCGTGCGCAAGGCTGTGCACGACGAAGACCGGTGCGATGGAGCTTGTCGTATACATAGTCACCTCTTCATCCCAGTTGGGGCCCTTTTCGGCCGTGAAGTCCTCGGTCGTGAATCGCCCAGCATTGATGATCTAGACGCAACGAATGTTAGTATATCAAGTCATGAACATTCGTTCAGCTTTAAACATACCACCACGTCCAGAGGCTGCACGCCTTTAAGCTGCCCGGTGAGATTCTCTCCAACGTTAGACCTGGTCAGGTCGATGTCGGATAGCCATTTGACGCCGTCCGGAAATCCGCTAGGCGCGATATCGGACCTTGTAGTTGCGAAGACACTCGTGGAGTTTGCGGCATATTCCTTGACCAGGGAAGCGCCTAGGCCCCTGGTAGCGCCAATGATCAATGCGGAAGCCATGTTGAATCGAAAATGTATTAGACTATTCTGACTCGAGGGTTTATGGTTGATTAGTTCCGGGTTTCTCTGGTGACATGTGGTTACCCATGACCATGACTGAGATAGTCTTATAGCACGCCATTGACGGTGAGATACGGACAGATGGTGACGTCATTCTAGTATAACAACCACATATGTACGTTGCTCCTTGCAGTCCAAACCTTGCGTTACAGTAAGGTAGGTAGGTACCTTCGTGGATGTAAGGGACGGGGAATCAATACAATGCAGCTACATCCTCGGTAAGATGCATGCTCAGTACTCTGTATCAACTTTCAATAGTAGAGCTCTCAACCCTCTCAACTCGGAGAAGCTCCTATATAGATCTATTTAGACAGAGAAAGACTATCGTTAATTTACGCAATAAAACACCATCGTGAGGTTAGAAGTCTACGCGACTTGATCCGTAAGCGGATAGGGAAATTGATAGTAGTCATGATATCATAATATCATGATATAAAAATTCATCGCAAATACGCAAACGCGCAAACTATCCCTTTTGTCCTCTCACATATTCATCGTGATAGTCAATAATAACATACAGACCAGCCAATCTAGGCGTCGTTCCCCTCACAAAACGCTTTTCCTTCTTTCTTTTCTCAATATCTCCTTCCCTATATGCGTCCTTATACCAGAGTACCTAACTTAACCACCACATTCATAGCTTACTAGCAGGCGCGGCGTTCCCCACGGCGGTAATCTCATCGTACAGCAGCGTAGTCAGGAAGTCGGCGTAGTCCTCGCCGGTGACCTGAGAGGCGAAGTACTGCGACGCGAGCGCGAACTTGTTGCCCTTGGGCGCCTTGGCGGCCAGCTGGTCCGTCTGCTCCTTGAGCAGCTGGAGTGCGTACGCCTTGTCGACCTTCTTGCCCTCAGCCGTCGTCACGCCGTGCTTCACCCACTGCCACAGCTGCGACCGGGACACCTCGGCCGTGGCTGCGTCCTCCCTGTAATTCGCGATGTCAGCTTCGTTGGTAACGGGTAGGCAAGTTTGATTGAAAGGATGTGTGGCCCGTCTAGGAAGAATTTGGAAAGGAGGGGAAGGCTAGGTAAGACGTACATCAGGTAGTTGATCGGCACACAGCCGATGCCCCGGACCCAGGCCTCCATATAGCCGAGCCCGATGTTGAGATTCTTGCGGATGCCCTCCTCGGTGATCTTGCCCGGCACGTTCATGTTGAGCAGGTCGCTCTGGCCGATCTCGACGTCCTCGCGGCGCCGGAACAGCTGGTTCGGCGTCGGCATGTTCTTGTTGAAGATGTCGGAAGCGATGGCCGCCAGAGCGGGATGGGCAACCCATGTTCTGGAGTAGGATTGTCAGTTTAGCTCACTCTCTGAGTATGCAGTATCGTAAGAAAGGAAGAGAAAGAGGAACATACCCATCGTGACCAGCCCGCACCTCTCTCAGCTTATCAGCCTTCACGCCCTCCATAGCCTTATCATTAGCTTCCTTGTCGTCCTTGATCGGGATCTGCGCCGCCATTCCGCCCATAGCATGCACGCCGCGTTTATGGCAAGTCTGGATGAGCAGCTTGACATACGCGTCCATGAAGGGCACCGTCATCGTAACCGCACTCCGGTCCGGCAGCACGAACTTGGGGTTCTGGCGGAACTTCTTGATCGTGCTAAAGATATAGTCCCAACGGCCGCAGTTGAGCCCGGAGCTGTGGTCGCGCAGCTCGTAGATGATCTCGTCCATCTCGAAAGCCGCCAGGATGGTCTCGATGAGCACGGTGCCGCGGATGGTGCCGCGTGGCAGCCCGACATAGTCCTGGGCCAGGTTGAATGCGTCGTTCCACAGGCGCGCCTCGAGGTGCGACTCCATCTTGGGCAGGTAGAAGTACGGGCCGAAGCCCTGGCGGATGCTCTCGCGCGCGTTGTGGAAGAAGTACAACCCGAAGTCGAACAGCGACCCCGAGATCGGCTCCCCGTCCACCGTGACGTGTTTTTCCTCCAGGTGCCACCCCCGTGGCCGCACGATCAGCGTCGGCAGCACGCGGTCCTTGCGCAGCTTATACTCCTTCGGCCCCTGCTTGAAGTCGACCTGCCGCCGCACCGCGTCGTATAGGTTCACCTGCCCGTTGATCATGTTGTCCCACGTCGGGGCGCTCGAGTCTGACGTCTCCGTTAGTATCGGTCTTTTTTTTTAAAAAAAAATATTTATAGTTATAGCGTTCCGTTTGTCCCTTAATTCTTAATTTCGCCGCCACCAACGTCCCTTTTACTATAAATATGACCATGACTGCAACGTACCTTCGAAATCTGCCATATACGTCCACACCTCCGAGTTGAGCGCGTTGACGACCATCTTGCGGTCGGTAGGGCCCGTGATCTCGACGCGGCGGTCGACGAGGCCCGGCGCCGGCGGGGCGCCCTTCCACGTCGGGTTCTCGCGGATGTGTCTGGTCTCGGGCAGGAAGTCGGGCAGGTTGCCCGCGTCAATCTCAGCCTGGCGGGCGACGCGGCGCTCCAGCAGTGCCTTGCGCGTGCCGTTGAGCGATCGGTGCAGCAGCGCCAGGAAGGCGAGCGCTTCCGGGGTTAGGATCTTCTTGTGCTCCGGCAGCACCTCGCCCGAGATGGACACGCCCTGCAGGATGCTGTCGGTGGTCGCCATGGTTGACTCTGGGTTTTTTTTTTTTAACTATCAAGCTAGAACCTCGAGTATCCCGTTTCTACTGGGATGTGTATATGTGTGTGTCTAGATGATTTTGTCTCTTATTCTACAGGTGCGAGCGGTTAGGTGTGGTATGGAATATAAGTCAGAAATTCGCCGAGGCTGATAATGATGTCTTTGATATGCCAGGGATGAGCTAGATAGAGAGGAACAAAGGTAGATAGGGACCCGGGAGGGAAGGTCAAGGACTATTATATCTAAAGTACCGACTAGAGGTATGGATACTTCCGTAGTGTGATGTCAGAGTAGTACCGATATATATACTTAGCGTTGCGGCTACGGCCTAGATTTGCGGCGGGTCTCTACGGTTATAAAAATGGCGACGACAGGTTCGGGTAAGAGTTTCTAGGTTGGTAGCCAAGGTAAAAAAAAATAAGAGCATTCCCGCTTTAGAGTTGAGTTGTGTCCCTTATGCCTGCCCTTACTCCTTACTACAAAGGGAGGGGTGATCATGTCTCAAACTTATCTAACCTAGCTGGTTGGGCTGGACGATGGAAAACAAAGCTACTAGGTAATCCATCTTGCCGGCATGAGGCAACACGAATCCCTTGTCTGGGTTCGGCTGGAAGGAGAATAGATGACTGGCTACGTGATGCTGATGTAGCCGACGAGGAGGGAGAGATAGAGATACCTAGGTCTAAGTATCTGAGTTGAAGCTTGTGAAAGTGTGGGGTATGTCACGGTCCACGGTCTACGGTCCACGGTCCACGGCCATACGTGTATTTCTACAAGGTCATCCGAAGATCTTATATCCTTGGCAGTTGAATGTGGTGGACGCTCACAGGTGATAGAGTATATTTGAAGTCCATGACCTCCCCCAGGATTTCTCCTTCACATGTGAGTCGAGTGGAGCTCCAAAAAGAGCTCCCCAACCCCTAAGCCCTAAGTCCTAAGTGTTCATGATAGATATCATCCTATCATCTGCTGCATCCCCAGCTTCCTTCTTCTCCCCCACGTACCAGTTAAAAACTGTACCGTCAGAAGTTAGTACTCAATTGGTTTCCTTCATTGGTTGTCATGTTCGAATGGTGGAGTCCATCTGTCCGTCGCACATATGGAGCTCGTCATGTTTCTCGATGCCAATGACGGCATACGGCATCTGTTCTCGGGTATCTTATCAAGTACCCTGCCCCTCAGCTGCCTCAAAGAGACGTAGAAATAATAGCATACAATTAGACACGTGCGTCCCGAAAACGTGGAAATCACTTAATAATAAACAGACAACTGAAATCCCATCCCCATCCCCTTCCCAGATAGGCATTCTCATAAAAACCCGCCGGCTAGAAAGTGACGTACAAGGTACCTGGAATTCCCGAAATACCGAGACACTGGGGAAGTGCCGAGGTCGGATGGGCAGCCAATTCAAAGACTAAAGACCTTACAACGGTTAAGTTGCCGAATATACCCGAAACCCCGGATCTTACTAAAGAAATCACCCTCGACTCAACCTCTGTTATCGTAATGTTTGTTTCTATTGTGTGTTCAATCCAACATTACTTGCAAGCTCGGAGGTACCTAAACTCATGGAACTTGTGTATACTATACCACTCCAGTTACGTACAGAGCCACTGAGATAAGGCACACCCCCTGTCGTTTTTTTCCGTTATCTATCGTCGGGCACCGGAAACTCCCGAATAGGGCAATGGGATTTGAGATTTCTACCTGCTCCCCTACTCTGTATTCCTCTGTGTAATTACAGACAGAGTCTATTAAAAGAAGCTAAATATCATTTCTGACCATTGTCTCTTCTCCACGTTGCATTGAAGACAATAGAAGTTAGAGAACATTATTTGTGATCACTCGTCTCACTCGGTCAATCCATGCATGCCCTGAATACAAACCACCAACCCACAACCGCCAACGAAAAAAACCAACTTCCTCAGCGATAACCAGAGTTCATCGCAACCACCAAGCTCTGACTTATATGGTTAGAGTACTCCTTCGCCGTCATCATTATCTATTGGCTTTTTTCTTGTAACCCACTGCGCAATCTCTTTTCTTTCCTTACGGTTTTTTTTGCATCTTCTCTCTTCTCCTCTCTTTTCATCTTATAAAGAACTTATCATAAGGAAAGACACCAACGCCATCCATGAAACTCCAAACGGGTCCAAATGCATTCAACTCATCGATTATAGTTCCGTATCAAGACTTTATCAGTCAAGTATTCAGGAACCAAGTCCTCAAGCACGAAATGGCCATGTACAATCCGAAGTGAAAAAATTCCGAAGGAAGCAATAGGACGGACCCAAAGTGATTTATCTCGGGTGGTACAGTCGAATCCGAAACATTGCCACCCCTTTCACCGTCTAAGGGTCCAAAGCGTATGCCGAAATCCTAGTGAGGCAGAAAATCAAGAATTGAGTGTCTTGATCATCATCTTGGTTTTGTGTTTGTCGCCAGTCAGAAGACCGCGCGCGTCGAAAACTTCGTCCATCGTATCTATCACCTTGTGGAAGGTCGTGGCGGCTCCGCGCTCCTGTGTAAAACGAACAATGCATAACTTGTTGCGCTTCCCGTGCTCGATGACCGTCATGATTTCCGCTGCGAAGGCCGCCTCCTTCAGGTTAAGATCTGGGATAGCCATTGTCAGTCTATATCTTTTCCGTAAACATTCAACTATAGAATTCTTACGGTTTCTCTTGCCAACTCGTGCAAAAACAAGGTTGCGCTCCTTGTCAATCACAATGTCTTTCATGCCATGAGGCCGCCACTCCTTCAGTAAGACGGCGATCTCCTGTCGTACGCGACGACGGGAGATCATAAAGCAAAGGTATCTGGTCGCAGGTTTCACCCGGAACAGGCGAGCGAGCCAACTCTGCTGAGGCTCGATGTTGCGGGCTGCGGCTTTGTCGGCCGATTTCTTGTGAGAAGGACGGGATGGGTGGCTGAACACCCGCGCAGACTTCGGGCTCGGCGAGTCCTCGACATCGGATCCTGAATTCGCTATTAGCTCCCAGATAACCAACAGACGGCTTAGGAATAACTCACCTCCAAGAGACAGCTGCAGCTGAGGCTGTTCTTTGCTTCCGCGCCAGAAGTTGAAGCCGAAGCTCTTCTTCTTGGCCGGAATAGCGGAGGTACCAGCAGATGAAGCAGTCTCCACCCGGCTCAAATCAGTGTTGTTGCCATCAAAAAGTTCGCTCTTCTCTTTCGAGCTGCGTTTAAACCAGGAAGTTGAAGATCTCTTCCTAACAGCCGTATTGGTCGGGCCACTCTTGGTTGGCGTAGTGGGCTCCGCAGGTGCCGCCGCGTTCGTCTCATCCTCGAGATACTGCTGGCGGAGACTGAGTCCTTGACGAGGCTCAGGGTCTGGCTTAACATCATAAGCCGAATCCGTGTAGATGCTAGAAGCTTCTGCTGCTGAGAAGGCGCTGTGCCGGTTGGATTGTGTGTTGACGAGTCGTATTGTGTGCTCGTGCTTGGCCAGATACTCCAAACCTGAACGATCCTTTGCGGGCGTAAGGCGACTTTCTGGAGATTTGGGGACAGGCGCAGAAACGACTCGAACTCTGTCGCTGTCTCCATAGCGGTCATCTTCTCTCGATGCCTCGTTGATAGGCGGCAGGGGGATCTTGTCTTTGCCCCACTGCGTGCTATACTGAGAGTAGATTGGTGCCGACACTACTCTACGATCTACATCTATCTTCTTCGACGGGCTGCCAAACTGAGAAACATGTTTCAGCCGGGATGCTCCGTGTGAGGAACCTCGAAGTCGCTCGGCTCGCTTCTGAGCTGTCATCACCTCGTATGTGTCTACATGATTAGGCGATGGCGCGGGCGGCAGAGGTCTTGCATCAAATACTTGCACATTGGGAATCGTTCCTCGGGTACTTTGAGTGACTAGTGTTGGAGTTGGAGTTCGGGGGTCCGCCATATACGAAGGTGTCTCCAATGGAATGGGTGAGTCAAGCGCAGCATCGCTACTAAGCAAGGTGCTGTTGAATGCCTCGTCGCAGTCCTTTGCGATGCTACTGCTGAATTGACGAAGCTCTTCGTTCCAATGCAACTGGATGTCACCTTGAGATACATCCGCCATAGACTGGGTACCAGCGCGACTTCTTCCCGAGCCCGACAACTTCGACCTTTTCGAGGGGCTCGTCGCGATATAGGTATGATCTCGCGCATATGTAGTGTCATCTCCTGCGATGCTAGCAGGACGCGACCTAGTCGAGCCCCGATCAACCGATCGCTTGCGGGCTTGTGAAAAGTCAACGCCTCTCTTGCGACGGGAGGAAGCTGGTCGCTGGTAGGTGATTTCCTCGCCGCTTCGAATTGAGGTTAGAGACCGTCGCGATCCACGTAGCGTAGAAGGAGCCTTCGCGTGTCGTACACCCCTGCCTTGTCGAGACATCGTCGAGTTAGTCCTGGCTGACATGCTTCGTACACTTGGGGCCTTGGACGCTCGAGTGGATGCAGTGCCGTTGCGATGGATGACGATCCTTGCTTTGCTAGCAACAACGTCATCCATGACGCGAGACGATTTATATGGATCGTAACTCGCGACCGTAGCAACGCCATCTGTAGGACTCTTATCGAGGGCATTTCCATCCGCATCGGTAGCGACGTTGGAAATAACCGTGAATCGCGGCCCAGCTCCTCCGAATCTTCCAGGGAATTCGAGGGTTGTATATTTCTTCTTCCAGTTGGGAGGGCGAAGGTGGTGATAGTCGCTAGGTGAATGGGTCAAGTCGGCGTTGTAGTCCTCCAATCGCTTCTCCCTGTAGCTGCAAAGAAGCCAGTAGAAGAGCTTGAAATCATTTCGCCTATTCGCCATATTAGTAAGTGTGACTTAGTAGGTAGGAAATTGGTGATACGTACTCGGAATTAACCAATCTTGTTGCTATCTGCGCCTCGGTATAGGTATGCCATACCGACTTTAGCTGTCTCAGGGTCTGCATATCGATGTCCCCCTGAGGTACCGGATCGTAACGGGCGCTTCGTAGATGGTCATGTTTTAGGTCCTCCTCGTTGAGATCATCCAAGTGGTTGTACTTGCGGATTAACTCGTGTTGCCATATCTGAGGCGAGGTAATGCGTTTGTTGGGATCCACCACCAAAATTCGACTTATCAAGTCTTGCATATCATGATTGAGGTTGGCGGGCATCCGGTACTTTCCCCTCTGCACCTTTGCGAGAAGTCGGGGAACAGAGTTGTCGGTAAAAGGTAGAGAACAGCTCACGCAGGCATACAGGATAACACCAAGACTCCATAAGTCTACCTTATCGCCTCGGTAGGATGACGAACCGACGAGCTCGGGGGCTGCGTAATGCGGACTTCCGCAGGCCGTTCTCAACATGTGGTATGGGCCTTGGTGCAGTGCCGACATGCCAAAGTCGGTAACCTTGATTTGTCCATCTTCGGTAAGGAGAATGTTTTCTGGTTTGAGGTCGCGATGACAGAGTTTGAAGGAATGGACGTAGTCCAAAGCGCTGAGTATCTGCCGAAAGAAAGAAATTGTCTCGATTTCGGACAGACAACCCCGGGAGCCGATGTATTTGTAAAGGTCCCCGCCTCCAACATACTCGAGAACCAGATAACTACGTCCAGGTTAGCGGTTGTATACGAAAGATGGAATATTATCGTTGAACTTACATTTCCGAGCGGTTCTCCCAGATATCGTACAGCTGCACGATGTTCTGATGGTCGATGAGCTTCATGATAGCAACTTCTCTCTCGATGGCAAGGGGAATACGATTCTCGGTCTTGTATTCCGCTCGTGATCGATCCCATTTGTCGAGGGCCACTATGCTCCCCGGCTGCGTCATGGAGTCGGCGCGCCGGGAGAGAATCTTTACGGCAGCCAATTCGTGCGTGGTGGTGTGCCGGACTATCTTCACCTTGGCAGCCGAGCCGCTGCCAATGGTCTTACCGAGTTCCCAAGGACCAACCCGAGACTTGCGGCGTATTCCGTTAGAAGACGCACTTAGAACCGAGTCCTGCGAAACCTGCGAATAGCGCTTGCCGTCCTCTCGAACACTCTGCTGACTTGACGCGCGAGAGTTTCTGTGAGCTGGAGCATTGTTAATTTTGGCGGTAGTGGCGGTAGATGCACTTGAGGCGGCATGCTGACGAGGGCGGTTGTTTACAGGATGTGCTCGTAAGGGATTAGGTTGGATGCTATCGTCTTGGGTAGACTTGTTAGGTTGCTTTGTAGTGGTGTTGTTCACTCGAGCCGTTGCATCTCCAAGAGGAGCGCGAAGCTGGCGGGAACTCGTTTCCCGAGAGCCAGCCATGTCGAAATCTCAAAGAATGGGCATCTAAAGCATATTCGTATCGATTAGGTCAATTAGGTAGGTTCCTCGAACGCGCATAAGTTTGGAGGATGCTGTTCGAGTCCGTCGACGAGGTAGAAGGACACGATACAATAGTTTGAAATTGCAAGAAGATGTGAATGCGAATTACTGATGATGCAATGGGGGCAATCGATGAAGAGAGTGTTGTATTAGTGGTTCGATCGTCGCGACTGGAAGGTCAATAGTCAACAGCTGAGAGCATGCGTTTGGTTAGGTACTAATCAACGGAGTCTTGAATAGGAAAGAGGAAGTATGAGCTCTGCAAGGCTACGGATCCCACCTTGATAGAGGCTCTACAGGGTAGAGAGGTATTAGTGGTGGTTTGAATTGTGGTATATCTGAAGCCCAATGCAAGAGCTCTCCGGAGGGGGGGGAGGGAACGAGGGAGGTTGCAATTTGAAAAGACTTGGGTAGGTAAACTTAGCTACCAGGAAGTGCTGGATGTAGATGTGGTGGAAAGTCGTGTTAGTTGTCGACCAGGAATGCCATGTTCTGTATGGAAGACGCGTCTAAGGCGAGCATTTTTGGTACACTGAGCTGGGTTTCTAGTTTCTAGGGTGAACATGGGCTTGAAGCTTCAGAATGGAATAAACATTGTCTCGACCCTTAATCACTAGTGGGGCCTGCATGTTCCCTAGGCATTCGAATTTAAAGATTAGGTATTCGGCAGTCATATCCCTCTTTTGGTATCCTAGGCACCTCAGGTGGTAGACCTACCCAGTTATCTATTCCCATCCCCATCCCTTTCCTTTCCTCTTCTGCTCTTGCTTCTGTGTTGAATGAGCATACCTCAGGCATGTGGGCACTCTAGTGGACTTCTCCCAAGGACGCATAGGTCCTATGCACTATAGAGAAGGAAGCTGACACTTCATATAAATTTATATACCTTGAGTACCTAAGGTACCGTTAACCTTAGAACCTTGATAGAAATG
Source organism: Hypoxylon sp. FL1150 (assembly GCA_022495205.1). Taxonomy (NCBI): domain Eukaryota; kingdom Fungi; phylum Ascomycota; class Sordariomycetes; order Xylariales; family Hypoxylaceae; genus Hypoxylon; species Hypoxylon sp. FL1150. Next base: position 68,209 of record MU376212.1, on the reverse strand, counting down.
TAGCAGTTTAACATGAATAACATAGGGACGGCGGGACAGGGGCTTCTAATACTATTTCAAACGGATCACCTCAACCCTCAATAGCGTCGAGGTATATATAATTAGATTACATGCCTACCTAGGTAGATAATAAGTATCAATGTTATTCATAGAAAATTGATTGCTGGGAATCAGGTAGGATGTGAGAAATGGATAGATGAAGTCGAATATGAAGCCCCGGCCATTTGGCCGAGCCTCACACATAGGCAGGTATGTACTAGCTTGCCTAATCGGGCAAGTATCTAACCTACCACCTCTTCCTGGGGCTGCTGGGGTAAGGGTAGGAGGTCCTGGAGGTCCTAGCCCTGGAGGTTACCTCAGCAGCCCCCACCAGTGCCCCACCTACCCACGGCTCTTTGCAAACGCGTCTCATGGTTGATAGATCGCGTCTCACATCCCACCAGAATCAATTAGATCCAACAGCCTCGTTGGTCTGCCACAACTTGGACGCCCTCTTGTCCTCCTGTCCTCTTGCAATTTTCCTTCTTGACTATTCCGTAACCCCTTCTGTTTATAAGGTGATCAGCCTTTCGCCCTCGTGGCCATGTCGTCTCTCGAGCCCCGCCGACGATCAAGGGCACGATTCGAAGAAGAGAATGACCAGCCGACTTCCGGGTCGGACTCACCAAAGCGACAGAAACGCATTACTAATGGCGCATTGGTAGAGGAAGATGAAGATGATGAAAACGGCCGAAGTGTATCGCGTAACATGCGGATTAAGACCTCCCCCTCGCGAGACGGCCCTGGCAACACCATCACCGATTTTCAGCCCGGCGCTATTGTACGAGTCCTCGTCGAGAACTTTGTTACTTACGAACACGCCGAATTCCACCCCGGCCCTAATCTGAATATGGTCATCGGCCCAAACGGCACCGGCAAGAGTTCTCTAGTTTGTGCTATCTGTCTGGGCTTGGGCTATCACCCAAGACATCTTGGCCGCGCACAGAGCATGGGAGAGTTTGTGAAGCATGGCAAAGATTTTGCTATTGTCGAAGTAGAATTGCAAGGCCGACCAAACGATCAAGACAACTATGTAGTCCGACTGCAAATCCGCAAAGAAGACAACAAATGCAAGTATTGGCTTAATGGGAAGGACAGCACGCATTCAGCCATTAAGAAGCTTGTAAATGCACTGCACATCCAAATCGATAATCTGTGCCAGTTTCTCCCCCAGGATAGGGTTGTTGAATTCGCCGGCCTTACTCCCGTACAACTTCTCCAAGAGACCCTACGAGCAGCTGCCCCCGAACGCATAACCGAATACCACGAGAGCCTCAGAAAACTCCACTTAGATCACAAGCGAATCAAGGGGAAACTGGATGAAAATGCCGAGATATTGAAGAACCACGAAACGCGCCAGCAGGGATCGCAGGCCGATGTCGATAGACTCCGCGACAGAGAAGCAATCCAGAAACATATCGACAACCTCAAGTCTGCTCATGTAATCGCCGAATATACGACCGTCAGAAACGCCTATAGCGACGCAAAGCAGAAGAGCCGAGATGCTACCAAGAAACTGCGAGAACTGGAGGCGGCTTGCGAACCTGCCTTACAAGCTGTTAATCGAAAGAAGGAATACCAACGAAAGATTGGAGTCGTTGTTGAGGAACGGAAGGTTGCACTCAAGAGGGCCGAGGCAGCATGCGGCCAACTCGTGGAAGCTATTGAGGCTCAAGACGAAGAAATAAAACAACTCCAGAATAAGAAGAGCGCCGAACAAGGCTCATATGATTCTAGGCGGGTCGATATCCATAAAGGTCAGAGAGCTATTAGAGACCTCGAGGCTAAGCTGCAGAACAAGCCTCCCGAGTTTGTTCCCGCTGACTACAACATGAAGATTGTAAGTTGTATGGATACGGTTCTTGTTATCCCACATGCTAACGTACGTAAATCCAGCGGCAACAACAGGCTATCGTGCGCGAAAATGTGGCAAAAAGGCGTGAGCTTGACAGCAAACGCAACGAGGAAAAGGCGGCCTATACCGAGAAGAACAATGAAAAGAGAAGGCTCGAAAAAGAGTTAGAAAACCTGAATTCCCAAGAGGGTCAAAAGCTTTCTCAGCTGAGAAAAATCAATGGGGGTGATATCGCGAAAGGTTGGGAATGGCTCCAAGAGCATAAAGGCGAATTCGAGGAAGAAGTGTTTGGTCCGCCGATGCTCAACTGCTCTATTACGGACCAACGCTACTCGGACCAAATCCAATCTCTTCTCGCACAGGAAGACTTCTTATGCTTTACTTGCCAGACTCCGAACGACCACAAGAAGCTAAGCGCGCAATTCTACAAGGTATTAGGAATCTCGGTGTCAATCAGAACATGCCGGAGCGATTTCGCCTCTTTCCAACCAGGTATCCCCAAGGAGCAGATTCGTGAGATGGGTCTCGACGCGTATGCTATCGAGTTCCTAGAGGGCCCCGCACCCGTTCTTGCGATGCTTTGCTCGGAAAAGAGATTGCACACCTGCGCGGTTGCTCTTCGGGACATTAGTAATGATCAGTACGAACGAGTAGCCGGTTGTGAGAGGATACCTTCCTGGTCTAGCGGCCGTACATTGTATCGAGTCCAGAGGCGTCGCGAGTATGGTGGCAACGCAGTTTCGACAAGTACAAGAAAGATTATGTCGGGTCGCTTCTGGACAAATCAACCTGTCGATCAGTCTGAAAAAACTATGCTGCAGATGCGAATCAGTGAAGCAGACGAGGCACTTGGTAAGATCAAGGAGGAAATCCTGAAACTAGGTGAAGAACTTGCTCAGATTGTCGATGGCCCTATCAATGCAGAAATAGTAAGTGCTGATGCATGATGTGAAACTCGCATGCGATTCTAACTATTGCCCTCAAGGATAGATTAATGGCAGAAAAGAATGAGCTACAGAAAGCTGCTACGTATTATGCAACGCTTGGGGAGAGAATTGGTAAGCAACCAAGGTACCGCTTGAAGGACGACGTGATATATTAACAATACCTATACAGCAACCGAAAAAGCAAATCTTGAAACGAAACAGAAAGCGATTATGGATAGTAGAAAGAGGATGCAAGAATATGGAGAACGAGAGGACAGGCTCGTTATTAAGAAGGCGAAGTCTATTCTGGAGCACAACGCACAGCTCTCGCAGATTCGTGATGCTCACCAAGCACTACTTGAGGCTCAAATCCGCTTCATCGAAGCACAATCAGATGTGAAAAGACTTGAGCAGCAGAATTCCGATGTTAATCGACAGATCGACGAAAAGAAAGCCGAGCTCGACACCTTGAAGCGGGAACAGGACACGCTAAGAGCCGAAGCAACTGTCGTCTTGGAGAGGGTTCAGGCTTTGCAGGCGGGGGATAATTCGGGTGACGATCCCGATAGCGGGTATAGCCTTTGGGCCGAAATCGCGAAGAACAGAACTCCGGAGGACATCGCCGAAGAGGTCGATGCCGAGACCAACAGACTAAGGCTGATCGAAGGAGTCAACCCCGAGATCCTACGTCAATACGAGAAGCGCGCGCAGCTGATCCAAGAGTTCACGAAGAAGAAGGAGAACCTGAGCGACCAGCTGGACGAGATCGCCGGGAACATGGCGCACATCATGGAGCGGTGGGAGCCGGCCGTGGACGAGGTCATCGGCAAGATCAACGACGCCTTCGCGTACAACTTCGAGCAGATCAACTGCGCGGGCGAGGTCGGCCTCCGCAAGGACGAGGACTTCGAGCAGTGGGCCGTCGTCATCAAGGTCAAGTTCCGCGAGAGCGAGACGCTGCAGCCGCTCAACCAGCACCGGCAGTCGGGCGGCGAGCGCGCCGTGTCGACCATCTTCTACCTGATGGCCCTGCAGTCGATGGCGCAGGCGCCCTTCCGCGTCGTCGACGAGATCAACCAGGGCATGGACCCGCGCAACGAGCGCATGGTGCACGAGCGCATGGTGGAGATCGCCTGCCGCGAGCACACCAGCCAGTACTTCCTCATCACCCCCAAGCTGCTGACCGGCCTGCGCTACGACGAGCGCATGCGCATCCTGTGCATCGCGTCGGGCGAGCACATGCCCTCGCTCGGCGACGCCACCAGGGGCCTCGACTTCGGTAACCTCGTCAGGATCCAGAGGGCTATCGCTTCGGCCGCTTAGTACCGGGACTTTATGCACCGCGGCTCTCTGGGCTGAAGATGGGACCGTCGTATGAACTGAACTCTCGTGTGCTCGTTTCTATTACTTGGTTGCTTGTATGAATATTGTGGTTTGCGGTACCAACTAGGTAGTGTGTATTTACGGAGCGCCGGGAACGCTTGTTGTCCAGGAAAGATTGCTTTGTTGTTATATTTGCTGGGCCACCTGAGCCTGTTGTCTTCTAGGAGTGTGAGGAGGATGGAAATAGGGGGTATAGGGAGTTAACACAGAAGGGATAGAGAAGGCAAGGAAGCAATGATTTTGATATTTCTCAAGGCGAAAAGGGCCGGCTAGTAGCCGATGTTGTAAGTACACTTGACTTAATATAAGAGATCTTATGACTCTTATACCTGCAATGGTTACTGTGATAGGTACTAAAAAAGAAACACTGGGAAACAAGACCACTCAGACGCGAGTGCAATCAGCCTTGGGCATATAGGTAGGTAGGCAATATCATCGAGGACTCATGAACTATGCTACCAGCTTAACTTCGGTATAGTGTAATAGTTAACAGATCTGGTTCTCACCTAGGAGCTCGGGGTTCGATTCCCTGTCTTGGAGTCCTTCTTTATAAACTGTTTCTTTCTTCTATTGCCTTTCAGACGAAGTAGTAGTTATACAAATATATACCGGGGTATCTAAGGATGTAATCAACAGCATGGACACAGCCTTCCCCCTTTTCGCTTAGTATCTCTCTCTCTCCGCTTTCACCTCCTCCTCATCCTCAAATTACTCTACATATTCCTCAAGATATCCAAGAGCGCGCCGAGCTTCTCCCTAACGGTGATCGCGTACCCGAGCCCCACGACGCCCCTCGTAAACCGCCACCCGCGCTCCTGGCCGCGGACCGGGTACCGCACGGGCGGCGGTATGGCGGTGCGGACGCCGAGCCACGCGAGCCGGTCCTCGCACACGCTCTTCAGGTTGCACAGGCCACGCAGCCCTTCCTCGCCGGCGAACCGGCCGTACCCGGACCCGCCGACGCCGCCGAACGGCAGCTGCACGGCGTAGAAGACGGCGAAGTCGTTGACGGCGACGCCGCCCGCGCGTATCCCTTTCACTACCTGCTTCAGGACCGGGTCCGAGTCGCGCCCGTACACGGAGGACCCGAGGCCGAAGTCGGGCGCGTTGGCGAGGGCGAGGATGCCCGGGGCGGAGGATGAAGGGGCCCGCAGGATCGTCATGACGGGCCCGAAGCACTCCTCGTTGGCGACGGCCATGGCGGGGGTCACGTCGACGAGCAGCGTGGGAGCGAAGTAGAAGCCTTTCGGGTGGTCCGGGTGGGTGTACCGTTTGCCGCCGGCCAAGAGCCGTGCGCCTTTCGCGACGGCGTCTTCGACGAGGGCCTCGAGGCGCGTGAACGAGGCGTCGGAGACCATGGCGCCGACGTCCTGGTCGAGACCCATGCGCAGAGCCTTTACGCGGGGCTCAAGCATGGATACAAGCTTATCATAAACACCAGGAGCAACAATAATACGCTCGATTCCTATACAGTTCTGACCGGACGCCTGAAAAGTGCCACGCATAAGAATGTCGACGATACGCTTCAAGTCGCGCTTGGCAGAATCTAGGATCACGGCGGCGTCCTTGCCGCCTAGCTCGGCAACGACGGGCGTCAGGCTCTTGGCGGCGCTGGCGGCGACGTGGTGGCACACGGGCCGGCTACCAATGAATGTAAGATGACTGATCCCCGGGTGACTCGTCAGGTGGCCGGCGGTCTGCGGCCAGCAGACGACGCTCTGAATCAGCTGCGGGTCGTGACCATGCGCCACCAATGCACCCCGGGCGATCATCGTGTAGTAGGCGGCGCTCCAGCACGTCTGCTCGCTGACCTTGACGACCACGCCGTTGCCCGCGAAGATCGAACTAATGATAGGGCCGATCAGATTATGGAATGGGTAGTTCCAGCTGACGAGCGCGGCCACCACGCCAAGAGGCTCGTAGTGCACCGTGTTCCGCTTGTAGCTCATGAGCAAGTTCGTCGGGCGTCGACTGGGCCGCAGCGCCTTCTCACCGTGCCGGATCGTCCACTGCAGCTTCTCGACCGTCACCATGATCTCGCCCAGCTGCGCGTCGACCATGGTCTTGCCCGAGTCCAGCGAGCTGATCCTGCAGATCTGCTCCTGGTTGTCGAGGACGTGCTGCAACATCGTCCGCAGTACCCTGCGCCGCTCGGCGAACGTGGTCTGCGCCCATTTCTCCTGGGCCGCCTTGGCCTGCGCAACGGCGCGGTCGATGCCCGCGGGCGTGGACGGGTTGACGAGGCCGAGGAACTGGCCGGTGGCCGGCGCGTAGCATTGGATGGCGGTGGAACTCGGAGCTTTGATGGTAGGGTGCTCGAGGATCTTGCACTCGTCGGGTTGCTTGGGGATCGGGATGGTGTATCGCTTCGGCTTCTCCCAGTAGTCGGTGTGGGTGTAGTAGAGAATCAGACCCCCTACGACGGCGAAGACCAGGGGAGCGAGGAGATAGACGACATCGTTGACACTATAAATGGGGATTGTATAAGACACATGGTTTTGGAGACAATTATGATAATGCTTATTTATGGGTGTATAACGTACGGGAAATCTCGTATTAGGTCGCTGAACTCCTCGGTCCATGCAACGAGATCTTCGACTGCCATCTTCGTTCTGATGCACTCCTATTCGAGGTCTCCGGTGAGAAGCAGTTCTAGTCGTACGGGGATTTTATAAAAGCAGAATCATTTCTCAGCCAGTACACAACCCAGTTTCATGAGTTGTTACATAGTCCCAGGGGATAATGGCGTTCAATTGCAGAACGGAAACGTCCCCTGGTTCACGATATCGTCCCATCATTTAATTGAATTAATGGAGTTAGTTTTATGAAGGTCGATGCGGTGGCCCGTTAATACAGCTCCGCCAAAATCAACAATTAAATATTAGTTAGCCCTAAAGGGGGAAATTGCCATATAAGCTATGTTTACTTATCCTTATAAGCATAAATTATACCTGATTAGTATATGGATCAGAATGCTTTTATATGCAAAATGTAATTGATATTTTTATTAGTTTTATAAAATTATTATTAATTATAATAATAATTATTTAAATATTTAATTAAATAAATTAATTATTTTTTAAAATATTAATAATTATGATTTTAAATTTATTAAATAAAATAAAAAAAAATAAAAATCTAATATTTATTTATATTATTTTTTTATATTAAATTTTAATTAAAATTATTATTTTAAAATATTAAATTTTAATTAAAATTATTATTTTTAAAAAGTATTACGTAATTATTTTTAATTTTTTATTATCTTATATAATATTTTTTAATATAATTAATTTTGAGTTTTACTATTCGCACCGGTCAGAATTACTATCAGAGGCTTATTTGCACCCGTATACATCTTGAAATTGGGGGCGATAAGACCTTATTTATAGCCACCAAGCTTACAACCGAATAACTTCGCGAAATCGGCTCTAAATTCTTAATAATTTATATCATTTCAATGCTAATTCAATTGCGCTTCAAATGATATAGGTTGCACTATGCTGCGATATCATTCTCAAGAGTGGTGTTGAATTCAAGGTTTTTCGTGTAAAAGGTCATCACGTGACCGCCTTTTTGGAGACCGTACGAGCTATATATTCAACAATTCAATACACATATCCCCTTATTAAAAATCATCTAAATTCGTAAAAAATACTGACTCTATCTTAATCTTTAATCCCTTTCAAACGATACCACTTACGAGCTTATACATCAGGTATTGGGAAAGCTATTGAGGTCTGAATATCAGGTGTGTAAGTGGTTTAGGTGTATCACATGGTTGAATATCACACTAGATTCTTACATTTGGAAATAGCTTCGCACCCACCTTTCGTACAATGGTGCAACCTGATTCATTTGAAGCGCAATTGAATTAGCATTGAAATGATACAAATTATTAAGAATTTGGAGCCAATTTTGCGAAGTTATTTGGTTGCAAGCTTGGTGGCTGTAAATGAGGTCTTATCGCCCCCGATTTCAAGATGTACACAGGTGCAAATAAGCCTCTGATAGCAATTCTGACCGGTGCGAATAGCAAAACTCTTAATTTTATTTTTAAATTAAATTTTAATTAAAATTAAATTAAATAAAATAATATAATTAAAATTTAAATTTTCGCCTTTTTATATTTTATTTAATAAAATCGATTTTAATTTTATAATTATTAAAAATTATTAATTTATCTAATTAAATTATTAAAATTATTTTAATTATATATAAAATTATCCTAATTTTTTATTTCGGGGCTAGCGAATTTTTAATTTTCGATTTTAGCGGAGTTATATGAACGGGCCACTCCAATCGATGCTATCGATAGGGCAGGGTGCTTGTTATCGCAGTTAAGCAGTACTTCATACTTCGTAGATAAGGTACTCTAGTAGGTTAGAGTTATAATTAGAAGTGAGACACATGTCTACTATGGTACAGCAAAATAACCCCACGTTGATGTAGCTACCACTGAGTCACCCCCCTCAGTCGCTATATTTTTTTCAAGCTATATCTACGCGGGGAGATGCTGCGTGCGCTCTGCAGAAGCAACAGGCTAATATCTACGACTTCCTTTCGATCGCCTTTCCTAATTCCCCTGGCCCTATTTTCCTCCTCGAGTCGAGTCTACCAATTACCTAACTTCGAACCCTCGCCCTCTGGCGACATTGGCGATATGGCTTCCAAGGAGGCCAAGATCTCCCTCAAGGCGGTTAAGGGCACGCGTGACTGGTCAGGCTCTGATCTGCTCCTGCGAGACCACGTCTTGTACGTCTTCACTTAGTACTTACCTTACCTACACTTTGCTAACCTAGCAATAGTGAGACCATTAGCAACATCTTCAAGCTTCACGGCGGCACCCCTCTAGACACACCCGTCTTCGAGCTGAGGGAAATCCTCTCGGGAAAGTATGGCGAGGATTCGAAGCTGATCTACAACCTCGAAGATCAGGGCGGCGAGCTTTGCGCCCTACGGTACGACCTTACCGTCCCCTTCGCCCGGTGGTTGGCCATGAACAACGTCCAGCAAATCAAGCGCTACCAGATCGCCAAGGTCTACCGTCGAGATCAGCCCGCCATCGCTCGCGGCCGCATGCGCGAGTTCTACCAATGCGACTTCGATATCGCCGGACAGTACGACCCTATGATTCCCGACGCCGAGATCCTGCGCGTCGTCGCCGAGACCTTCGACGCCCTCGACCAGGAGATCGTCATCAAGCTCAACCACAGAAAAATACTCGACGGTCTGTTCGCCGTCGCAGGTGTGCCCGCCGAGAAGATCCGCCCCATCAGCTCGGCCGTAGATAAGCTGGACAAGGAGCCGTGGGAGGCCGTCAAGAAGGAGATGGTGGAGCAGAAGGGGCTGCCGGAGGAGGTCGCGGACAAGATCGGGCAATACGTACTAAATAAGGGCACCGTCGACGAGATGATAAAGTTCATCCGGTCCGACGAGGGCCTGACGGCCAACGACGAGATCAAGGCGGGACTTGCCGATATGGACCTTCTTTCCGCCTACTCAAAAGAGTTAAATACCTTCGACAAGATCTCTTTCGACCTGTCGCTCGCGCGCGGCCTAGACTACTACACCGGCGTGATATTCGAAGTCGTACAAAAGCCGGCAAGCAACAAGGAGGAGTCGCGGTATCCCGGCAAGCCGACCAAGGGCAAAGAGGAGACGAGCGCGGGGGTGGGCAGCATCGCGGCGGGTGGACGCTACGACAACTTGGTGGGCATGTACGGCAAAAAGCAGATCCCGTGCGTGGGCATTTCGTTCGGCGTCGACCGCATCTACACAATTCTCAAGGCGCGCCGGGGCGACAAAGCCGGCCCATCGCGCCAGGTCGACGTCTACGTCATGGCCTTCGGCGGCAAGGAGTTCGACGGGCTGCTGCTGCAGCGCATGTCAGTGGCGCGCCAGCTGTGGGAGGCCGGAATCCGCGCCGAGTACAGCGCCAAGGTCAAGCCCCGCCTGCCGCAGCAGTTCAAGGCCGCCGAGGACGTGCCGCTCGCTGTTATTCTAGGCCAGGACGAGCTCGCCGACGGCAAGGTGCGGATTAAAGTCCTGGGGACCGGCAAGGGCGGCGAGGAGAAGAAGGAGGACGAGAAGGACCAGGGACTGCTGGTGTCGAGAGATAATCTCGTGGAGGAGGTTAAGAAGCTGTTGCAGCAGACGACGTCGCTGCCTATAAGATAAAAAAGAAAAGAAAAGAAATAGATCCCGCCCTAGGTCTGGGGAGGGAAGAATGAAAAGAAATGAAAGAAAATCAATACATTGAAGTTAAGATGAGGATGACCCTTGCGTTCGTGTTCACAACAACTCAAAGTCTTGATCTTTGGAGGGGAGATAGATACCATGGGATACCGCACCCTATTGGGGCGATGTTATTTCATAGACTTATAGGCTTGAGTCTTGCGCTTCATACCTAGGTAGTCTGACAAGAGATGCTGATGAATGAATAGATATTATGATGACAAGCCGCGGCTCAGGCATCCAGTTTAGACGAAAAAGCGGGTTGAGTTTATTACTACGAAGATCCGGACCAAAAGAATCGCACATGTATAAAGGTACCGGCGACAGTGTAATTTGAAAAAGCCCATATATGTATACTATTCCCTTTTCTCTTCTTGCTGTTCTTGCAGTTCATGCAGTTCTATATTTCATAAAGTGGTAGTATTTATAGCCAAAGCCCACGAGAGTCCAAGCATTGTGACTGGCACTTTTACAGATCTGTATTTCTTCTGGCCCTGACTTCGAATGGGACTGCATAACGACGTAGCATATCATAATATGTCGGGAAGTTAGAAGGGATAGCTATCAACAATAATTCTAATAATTACTAAATTATAATGTGGCATTAAATTCATTAAACTTCGTTGACACTCGTTATGAATTCCTATGCAGTCATCCGTAAAAGTACATCCTAAATGAATACGCCGTATATGCCTCTCATTAGTTTTATGTATCTTTTCACTCCTATAAAATACCTGTTACACAGTCAGCATTGACGATCATGGCTTATGGCTTGCCATTCTGACGAGGCGGTGGGGAGCTTTGGTAAATTTCTTACATGATAATAGAACGCGACGATCTCTGCGTGCCCAGTCAAGGTGGCTTAAATCTCGATTGAGCAACATGGTTTGTGTGTGTATCTCACACTGTGAAGAGGAAATCATTTTGTCCACAACTCTCCGCACGTGCTTGTGTTTGGGGGACAGGGCCAGCCTGCAGGATCTGGCCTGGTGCGACGTTATTCGTGAGCCCTCTCTAAATCGACTCCAGTGGAGATACGTATCCCGTGCGTCTCTCCGTCGTTGTCAAATTGGTGTACAAATAGAAATAGAAAAACAATAGTTTCAAGGAGGCGACGCTGGTGTTTTGAGCGATGTCGTTGATTCAGATGTCGACGAGGATGGGGCGATGTGCATATTGAGCGAAGGTATTTCCTCCGTAGGCGAGTTGGGATCGGGCGATATCACGATAATCGGCGAGCCCGGGCCATTATTGACGGTCGTAGTGGTAGCCGGTGCTGCTGCCATCGGAGAGTCGAATTGCGTGCTTCGCAAGGAGCTCTGGTGCGACTGCTCCGGCACCTCGAGCGTGTCACGCCGCTGCCTAAGTCTTCCTCTCGCCTCCGGGTCGGACGGACTATGCGTCGTCGGTAACGTGCTAGCGTGACGCAGCCCCGGGGACGTGGGCGATGACGACCGAGACACCGGGGAGGACTGGTGCGGGGCGGTCATGGTCCTCGACATCGACATAATCACCGCGCTGCTAGTTTCGATACTCGGCCGGGAGTACACGCTCCCCGCGAAGCTGCCGGACCGCGAAGGCCGCTTGCTAGGGTGGTTCTTGTCTTCCGCGTCGTGCGGCTGGTTGTAGACCTCGCGGATGTGCAAGAGATCCGGGTTCCGTATCTCCTCCGCGGGTATCTCCGGAAAGTCGAGCGCCTTCCCGTGCTTGAACTCGGAGTCGTCGAAGCGGTCCTGCGACGCCGTGCCCAGGTAGTCGCTGATGCTCAGGAGCGCCTTGGCGACCTTGCGTCGGTGGCCCACGTCGGCCACCGGGGTCCGGCTCCTAGTGGACGGCCTCTCGCTCGATGTTTCTCTGCCGCTGTCTGAGCCGTCGGGTCGCAGGTGGGCGGCATCTGGGGAAGCGATGGTATGAGGATGTCCGGCGAGTATGCTGACTCCTGGCATAGCGGGTGAACCGCTTACGTCTCGTTCTGGGGAGTCGACGGCACGACTGTGGGCGCTTTGACCGCCTAGGCTGCTCGGCCGGCGGAGTACACCGGGATGCTGGTTTAGGATCGTGTTCACATCCTCGATATGATGATGCGAGCAGTTGTAGTGGTTCATGGGTGACTTCTGGTGGTCTTCCTCCTCGACGGCATCTACGTCTGCTGCTAGAAGAAGATACAAAGAGCCCAGAGCGGCAAGTCCAGTACCGACAATAGGCGCCCACTATCATTGGGATGGTTAGTAGCTGCTTCTTCGAAGTCTCTGAACGATTAAAAGTTATTGGGACTAACCTGGCCTAGAAAGAATATTGTTAGTGATATCAACGATATACATGGCGGATAAGTCTTACCTATACTGGTTATGGGTTCAGTCTGATACGAGACCTCAGGGCTAAATAAATTCATTTCGCCCACGATGAGGATAGCAAGTACAGTTCCGCTGAACAACGGGACTTCGAGAGTGCTCAGAAACAATCTAATCATAGTATTGACCCTGCTCATCCCCTGAACAGTTGCGCCATTTGTCCTAAATCGTTCGCAGTCAGTAAAGATGTTCTTAACCACCTATGTCTCTTTCTAGTAAACTCGAATGGCGGAAGCCAGATAAATGAAATAACTCTTACCCTTCAATTAATTGATCCTCATCCCTTCGGCCAAACTTTGACTTCCAGTTGATCTCAAGGATCTTATTCCACATAGAGGCGAGCGAGAGGACAGCAGGGATGCAGCAGGCGGCCGCGACAAGTGTAGCCGCGTTGAAGGTAAATTTACTCGGCGTTGGAATAATGGCGATCTCATTCGCCGAGCCTTGCCGCAAAGGAGAGAAAGGGCCTTCGTCGACGGAGCAGGGTATACCGCAGACGTGGTACAAATGGTCGAAGTCATCAGGGGTAGGCCGCCTGGGGAAGCTAGGGCTGTCGTAGTTACACGGCGAAGAGTTGATTCGAAAGAATTCGACCGTCAAGCTAAGCAGACCTATTCTGACATGAGCATGGACTTCTACATGGAGGTAGGTAGAGATGAAGACTCACCGACGAGAACTATGCCCGTCCAGAGGAAAATGATGTTCCGACCGGGATCGTAGAAATACGTCCGAGAGATCCTAACAGTTAAGGGAGCAGCGAGAATACCAATTGAACAAAACTGAAAGGCTCCGTATACGTCCATATCGACGGCGCCTGAAACATGGGAATATTAGAATTGCAATGTTGCGTCAGGTGCAAAGAAAACATACTATCCTTGTGCATCGCGGCAAGGACAACACTGTGAAATGCAGCAACGGCCGGGAAGATTACTGCAATATCCGTGTTAGTTAGGTACTGGTCTCGCGAAGTTGTGTCGATTACGAGCTCATGGATAAGCTGGTTTTATGATCTGCAATGAAAATTAGGAGGGTGGTGAGGCTCCAGACAGACGTACGCGCAGCAGCTAAACAAGCATTTCTAAGCCATTCGGCTTTTCGAGCAATAACGCAAGCTGCCACAAGGCAATAATATCTACACGGCTACTGTTAGACTGCCTAGTTCATTCTTGTCATGTTTAGATGTCTCTTCCTAAAGGGAAAGCTCACAGGATCCTGGAACCCGCGCCGTACTGGCCAGACACAGGCCAGGCGCAGACCACTTGGATCACATTCTCAGTAGCATTGGAAGCTAGGGACGTAGCAACGTTTAGAGATTCGTTCCGACCAGCATTATTATTCAGTAACAAGGTCGAGGCGAGCGCTGGCATGACCTAGACGAGGGACTCCGAAGAACGCGGATAGAAGGGGACGAAGGTGTGTGTCATCAGGTGTGAGTAATTTGTTATGAAGACTGAGAAGGTAAACAAGGTGAGTTGGCCCATGTCGCTCACGGGTTGGTTTTATTAAGTAGATACTCGTGTTACCATTGAAGCAAGCATGGTCATAAACGCGTAAAACAACGAAAGAGGACTCAAATGTCAAATTGCCTCGATCGCCTCGCTGTTGCAATACGGGGCTGGCAAGACAATTGCACGTGGAAATCTATCTTCTAGTATTATGAGACGAGGGAGGTGGTCAGCACCGCCCCGGGGTTATTAACTTAGTTTTGGCCACCGAAGGTGAACGGTCCTCGGACGCTTCAGCCTCGAATCCCATACGTGATACGCCAACAAGGGTCTTGGTACGCCGTATCCCGCACTGCGATCCCATGTTCCTGTTGACGCTAGCGCGAGTGTCCGGCGCAAGGTATAAGTGACTGATCGGTGTCCTGTTCTCGTTGCTCGTAAGGGCAAAGCCTTCAAGGCCAAGACTTAATAGAGGCGGTTCGCGGGTGAGACAGCTGACTAGGTAGGTCTGGTAGGTATGCTGACTGCGGGATGACGCACCCCAATACCGAACCACAAATTGGGAATGGGATCGAACTAGGTTAAGTAATTAATCTCAATGGACATCAAGCTCGCAGAAGTGCAGAGATTACTGGATCTCCCCGCATACTTGTCTGGCCCTATCCGGCAGGGATATAAGACTTGTGTTACACTTAAAATGCCCCCAGCCCCGGCGGTGCAATCCGTCGCCGTCTCGCCCGTAATTCCGTGTTCTGATATCCAGTCGTCGCGTCGCACAACGTCTGAGTGGCTTTATGACAAGTCAAACATTTCAAGGCGAGAGGTGCATTATAAGTATCATTCTACATTAGGTATAATTCTCGTTGCATAACATTCGTACTATTGAGGTTATTATACAAATTGCACATGCCTTATTGCCAAGCAATACTCGGGTATGTATTACATTTAGCTTGATGCACACAGCCACCCGGAAACCTGACTAACCTAGAACACCTAGAGTAAGCTACCTTAGGTACCTAGGTTAGAAGAATATGATCTTCGCAGCTCCTTCAGCTTTCTTCAATTATTTAGTTATTTAAGAAGCCCGGCCAGCCCAGTTTGCTCTTGACATAACGGTCATGGCTGTAGGTATCACCTATCTAATCATTGACTATACAGACGCACGCGTGATGTCTGATTGGCCTATTGTCACCGGGTCTTACCCGCTCAGCCTCCAGTGAATATCTTCCTAAGTCTTCCAGAACCCCCACCATTCCAAGAAATCCATCTTACCTGTTGAGATTCACTTATGTTTCTCCCATTCAACTCCTTACCTCCGCCAGTGAATGTATGCGTCATGAAATTCACTTAGGAAAAAGGCTACATATGGAGGGGTTATATATATTCACCCAGCAGCAGGAGCACAAGTAAAACCCATGCGCTGCGAGGGGTTCTTTTTGCTGATTTTTTTACAATCCCAAAACTTGATCTCCCGCCATTTCCTCTAGAAATCTGCTCAGACAAGTCAACTGTCAATTGCTCTCGCGAAAAGTAACGAAAATGGCGGAAAACCTAAGTGATATCAACATTGATTTGAACACCGATATAATTCACGAGTGGCGGTCAATCATCACCCTCGTCGTCTTCGTCCTCACTAGTAAGTTATACCTTATGCGAACGGGCGATAGCCTCACCGATATCTAATGTCATGCAGATGTTGTTGTCCTCTTCCCATTCCACATCCCGCTGCCATTCCCCCGCGCATTTGAGAATGCCATCTTGGATACTCTGAGCCGCCTGAGAATAATAGCACCCCGACAAGATCGCTCTCAGCATGGCTCAAGTTTTGTCGATGATCACAGCGAAGAACGCACGGGAAATTCCGGGTTCTGGGTATGGCTAAAGTTCCCGATGAATTTCGTAACCGCGCCTTTGATAGCAGATCTCTTCCTGCTGGCTATTCTGGCGATTGGTCGAGAGGAGGTGTACGGTGGTACAATCGGTGCGAACAACATCTCTCCGATCGACATTATGGCCTTTTTCATAACGCTGGCATATATCGCCATTTCGATTGACGCATCGGGTCTCATCAGATACCTCGCATTCAAGGTCCTGCAAAAGGGTGGAAAATATGGACATCGACTATTTTTCTACCTTTATGCCTTCTTCTTCAGCCTGGGTAGCTTCATCGGAAACGACCCTATCATCCTGTCCGGCACGGCCTTCCTCGCATATATGACCCGCGTGTCTAGCAACATCATCCACCCCAGAGCCTGGATATTCGCCCAGTTCGCAGTGGCCAATATCGCCTCGGCCATCCTCGTATCCTCGAACCCTACCAACCTTGTCCTTGCCGGCGCCTTTGACATCAGGTTCATCGACTACACCGCCAACATGATCGTTCCCGTCGTCATCACGGCCATCGTTCTTTTCCCCTTTCTGCTATATATCGTTTTCGCGGACGAATCGCTCATCCCCCTGTCGATCCAGATGCATGAGCTCTCAGAGGAGCAGAGGTCCAAAAAGCCCGTGAACCCGAACATCCCCCACGCTAGAGGGAATGCCGAAGAGGAGGAAAACGACCCAGCCAACGGTGAGGAAATCAAACAGCTATCGCTCGAGGAGATCATGAACCCGTTTATCGACAAGGGAGGTGCTGGGTTTGGGGCTGCCATCATGGCTGCCACGCTTATTACGCTCCTTGCGATCAATGCTGCCAGTTCGAGCAGCGGCGAACACCCAGTCTTCTACGTGACCCTACCAGCCGCGTTTGTCATGTTCTGTTGGGATATCGCATTCGGATGGCTTCACCGCGATGAGACACGGAAGATTGCTCGTGATGGTCGACGGGAGATTGAACGAGCTCGGATTGAACGACTTGACAGAGAGCTGGAAGAATTGCGGCGTCAAAACACTGTAGATGCGAATCAACCTACTTCATCACAGGCTCGCCAAACGGAAGCTAGCCCATTGGGGGAGAATCCTCCTACACCTCGTGATAGTACCATTGCGGGCCAATCTGACAAGGCGAGCAATAGCAACACAATGGGAGTCGACACTCAAGAAGCCCATCCTCCGGACAGCACGATGAGAACCCTCGATGAGAAGCAGGATCCAGACTCAGGTAAACCGACAAGGGGACTTTCAGGCGCGACTTTATCAAAGGATGCAGGAGTACGGGGCCGCGAGCTATCTGACCGAGATCTGGATGCTGAAAAACAGCCTCCTTACGACATCACAGTTCAACCGGAACGCAGAGAGACACTCGTATCGCTGGTAGCGGAAGCCTACAGGTGGTCCCAGGAGACCTTCCCAACAGCGACGGCCGTACTTAGCCACCTACCATTCGCACTTGTCCCATTTGCATTCTCCATGTTTGTCCTCGTACAGGCACTGGTGACCAAGGGCTGGGTTCCGGTGTTTGCGTACGGCTGGGACCACTGGGTCAATAGAACAGGAACGGTTGGCAGTGTCGGGGGAATGGGTTTTCTCGCCGTCATACTCTGCAATGTGAGTACTGGTTTCCTCGCTGCTGCGACTACTTGATGAGCTGACCACTGACCTCGAATTTAGTTTGCCGGTACCAATATTGGCACCACCATCCTCCTATCACGCGTGATTCAGGCGTGGCAGAAGATCCACGAAGCAAATGGCACAGCTATATCCGATCGGACTTTCTGGGCAACTGTTTATAGGTATGTTGGCAAATTCCCATCCTAATAGTTTATTCCTATATCCTAGTTCGCCTCCAGGTGGATGTAGAGGTCAATTCTGTGATTCATTGGCTAACATATGGATAAAGCATGGCACTTGGCGTCAACTACGGCGCATTCAGCACAGCGTTCAGCGCATCCCTAGCCGGCCTCCTGTGGCGCGATATCCTCGCTCGGAAGCACATTCGCGTCCGAAGACTTGATTTCGCCCGCGTGAACTTGCCGATCATCACCATCGCCATGGTCGTCGGCTGTGCCATCCTCATCGGCGAGGTATATATCATACGGAAAGACACGCCTTACGACGCATGATGACGAAAACGTTATAGCATATAGAGTTCATGGGGGTTTACTCATTGATATCCCCGTCATATAGACATTACATGAGCAATGATTTTTCATGATTCTTCATTATTTTTCATGATTTTTCAAACCACCTGGGGTTTTTAGAAGATATAACGACATTATGCCAGGTTTAATAGTTGCACTTTGGGGATACAAGCAAGATACTTGAAACTCTTTGCTGAGGATTCTTCATGTGATTGAGATTGTAAGCGACATCGATCCAGTAGATGTAATCTCGCAGCTAGAGGGTGAGGTGAGTAACAGGACTGTTGTACGCATTCTGCCGTGTTTGTTCGGTTATAACTTATAATCATATTAATGCTACCTGCCTGCTTACCTTGTAGGTTGGTGCCACAGGCCAACAGATATAATCAACTTTCGTCCAACTGCTCACCGACAATCCGCTACCTACCAGGTACTAAGAAATTACTCTCACTTACACCTCCCATAGACAAAATTTGTAACACCGCTCCGAACTCCGATCATGCAGACTGCGTGCCACGTGGCTCATGCACAATTCCAGAGTAGAAGTAAGAAATGCAGAAATTGATGACTGTAAGCCTACCTTAGGTACGTAGGTTAAGGTTGGTCGATAGGAGGTGGCAAGATATTACACGCATTTGACCTCGGTCACCGGAACATCTCCAGTAAACCACCGGTCAAGACGCTGCACAGCCCCGGCCGACGTCGAGGCGCCTATAAGCCCCAACCGCTCAAAGGCGTGCGGAACTCGCGCGGAACGCCCCAGTACTAGGACAGCGCGTGTTGAGTTGTCGCAAGATCGCAGCAGGCTGAGACACCACACGGACACCCCTCGGAAACGCACGTGCGGACTGTCTTCCACCGTTGCTCGTCGGACGCGGGCCTCTACGTTTGAGGAATCGGAGCAGTCGACTGCTAGAGGTAGGTCGGGCTTGAACCCGACGCCGACGCCGTCGTGTTTTAATATGTAAGTGCCGTAGTTGCTCCGAAGCGGGCGCGTGGCGATCTCGACTTGCAGCAGAGGGCCCCGGAGCACGGCGTAGCCGTCGGACACGCGGCCGAAGGGGTTCAGGCCGTCCACGGTGCACTGCGCGTCTAGCACCGTTGTCTCGACTGCGACATCGTGGCTGGGATCTGGCACTTGGAATTTGACGGCGCAGTCTACGGAGGCCCAGGAGAATGTCGGGGCCCGGTACTCTTCTACGAAACCAATAGAAGTTGGCGTTTCCGATTCGGATGAAGTTGCGAGAGGCGTGCCGAACGCTTCCGCGACATGGGGCGCTAGAAAGTTTTCGTGCGCTGCGGTCCGACACAATTTCTTGACGTAGCAGTTTCCCAGATCAGTCGGATCCGGAAGCTTCTCTTCTGCGATCGCCACGCCGGATTTCCACGCTGCCGCGGACGGGGGGATTTCCTTTTCGGGATGAAAGCGGCTGTCGTTGGCAGGTCGCCAGAGGAGGTCGTAGAGCAGATGGTCTCTCCATAAACCTGCTAGGTACGTCGACTTGGTGATCGCGTGGCAGACGGTGGCGAGACCGGCGAGGGCCGGGAGCTTGTCGGACGCGAAAGTCAGATTCCGTCTTGAATACTCGGCGACACGGTCTTGCCAGGCTAGGAAGGGGTCTGGGTGAGCTGGCGGCCGCTGCGGTCTTGCTACTGGATCATCACTGTCACCTTCACCTACACCTTCGTCATTCTGTTCCGTAATAGCTAGTCCGTGCAGCGGCGGCAGACCGGCGACTTCGGGGGCGTTATTGTAGTGGGCGCCGTGCATGTCGCACTCACAGGCTACACCACGACGGCACTCGTAGCTAAGCTCCGTAGCAGAGAAGCGCAGAATTCGACTCGACAGTTTCTCCTCCTGGAACGTCCAGGCACGCGAGCTCAAAGGACCTGTCGACGTGTGAACAGCCAGCGGGCGAATCCCCAGCGCGTAGGACGGCGCGGTATTAACATGCGGCGCGACAATCCCGAGCTCCTCCGCCGACAACTGCCGGTCGGCGCGCGAGAGGCCGAGAAGCAGGAGCCGCTCTTGCAGAACACGATTGCGCGGTGCGAGGAACGGCTCGTCGGACGACGCGCTGGACACCGCGGCCACGGTCACACTGGCCTCGCGGTACACGGCCGCCATGCGCGACGACTCGACCTCCCAGTCCGCCGCGCTGTCCTGGACGATGCACAGGCTATCGATCCACAGATATCGGATCCCCAGACACCGCGCCACGGTCGCGGCGTCCTGGAACGTCGGCGGGAGGTCGGCCCACGGCACGCGGGCCTTGAACTTTTCTAGGCAAGCCTGCTTGGTCTCGAGGCGCTTGGCGGCGGCGCCCCAGCAGTGGCTCAGCGCCGCGTACCGGGCGCGCGTCCCGGGCGTGGGTTCCACGAGCTTGGCGGCGGCGGTGGAGTCATCACCGAGGTCGAGGACCCGCGTGGGGAGTACCGGGTCGCCGCCGGAGTGTCCGCAGTCGCCGTGGTTCGTCAGACACTGGTTCAGCGCCGCGTGGGCGAACGATAGGCACTGGATCGAGCGGGAGCTGGTCGCGACGGGCGAGCCGATGCCGATGCCGTCGAAGGCGGATAGGGACGGGGGTCGCTTGGTCGCGTCTGTTACATTAGGTATACATCGTATAAGCAATTCTTATCTACGCATCACTGTATCATACTTTAGGTAGATTTTGGGTTCACTAACTGGCTTGGAAGAAGACCTGGTATTTCGCAAATTGTGGCGTATACACTTCCCCTACAATCACCGTCGCGACGCAAATTTCCAATACGGCCGGGAAGCCCTTGCGGATCTCTAGTCGGAAGGGGTGCGAGACCTGGTGCGGTTCTTGCGTGATGGCGACGACGAACTGGTACAGCGCGTCGCATAGACGACATCCTCGCGCCAACCCACTCTTGAGGTCCCCGACTACGCCCTCGAAGCGGCCTTCTCGCGGCCGGTGACAGACTGCGCATTGTTCCTCGGGGAGGTTTAAGGTATCCGATGGCGACGGAGGCGCTAAGGGGCGTGGACGGATCTCGAAGAGCCCGTGGCCTATTTTGTGATCGAGGTAGTCCATCGCCCAGTATTTCGGCTGGGTTATCGCCATGGTGAATGGCTATGTTCGGGAAAGGGGCGATACCCCTTCTGCTAGATCCTTTCAAACTTACTCTTTATGTCCCGTCGGATAATAAGCGTCTATACGCTGCATCCATATGAGCGAAACATGTTTATGACCGGAGTGCTATTATTTTGCAATAACGGTTATTCTGAATATATGATCATGACTGCTGACCACCTTAGGTAGGGTAGGGATGGAACGAAATATATTACTACTAAGATCTCTGATGAAGGGCTGAATATATCGTAATACTATAATCAAGGTACGTAACCGGTGTCACTCAAGTATAAAAATACCCTGGGAGCTGCGGCTGAGGAACTTGGACTTGTCTAGATCACGCCACAACATCACGCGGGCTCATGTCGATCCCGGAAGGGTATAATGCCTCTTAGCATTCGTAGCTGAAAAACTGTGAGCCGTGATAGAGAAAAACAATTACCAAAAAAACACTCCTCATGGATTGACCCCGAGACCCCCGACTCTCCGGCCGCTGCGGGTCGACTCACGTAAGGAGAACGGCCCGGCGTAACGAATGCCGACTGAAGATCTACAGGATATATTCGCATGGGGCCTGAAAGGAAGTGGTCGGTGACCAGTTTTGCGATGGGGTTCGGTGTTGGAATTGGCCCGGGTTTAGTAATGAAAGTCACCGGGGCTAGGCGCTGATGTCCGACGCAATGGATCTTGCCGCGGAACATATGTCTAGTAGCTTATATAGGGGAGAATACGAGCTTTGTTGCGCCTTGTGAAGAATGATTTCAAGAAGGAATTCCAATATCTCGCGGCAGTTTTGCGATAGAAGACTCCATACTCGAGTGAACTGGAATAGAATATTGAAGAGGAATTCGAGCAAAATGCCACCGCAGCTCATCTTCGGTACCGCCGGATTCGGCATGGACCAGACGGAATTTCAGGACCTTGAGTCCGTCAAGACCGTGCTGATCACCCTCCAGCGACTCGGCGTCAGGCGTCTGGATACCGGGGCCCGATACCCACCATTGAGTCCGGGGAAGTCGGAGTCGCTGATCGGGGAGGCGCGGGAGCTAAGCCGGGACTTCGCGGTCGACACCAAGGTGTTCACGGATACACGAACGGACGGCAGCGGCGACCTAACCCGCGAAGCCGTGCGGAAGTCGGTCGCCGGCAGTCTGGATAGGCTGCAGCGGCCCGAGGGCGTCAACGTCCTGCACATCCACCGCGCGGACCCGTCGACGCCGCTCGAGGAGCAGATACAGGCGTTCAACGAGCAGATCGAGCAGGGGCACTGCAAGGCCGTGAGTTCCCCCTTTAACTACTGAAAAGCTAACAAACCAAACCTAACTCTGACTGTTCCTATCTAAGTGGGGAGTCTCGAACGTGCCGCCTGCCACGCTAGAGGATATGCTGAAGCTGTGCGACGAGCGCGGGTGGCGGAAGCCGGTGTGCTACCAGGGCGAGTACAGCCTGATCTCGCGGGGTGCGGAGACGAAGTTGCTGCCGCTGCTGCGCGCGCACGGTGTCCGGTTCCACGCCTTCCGGCCGCTGGCCTCGGGCTTCCTCACGGGCAGGGCCGTCAACGACAAGGCCGCGGGCACGCGGTTCGGCGCCGAGAACCCGCTCGGCGACATCATGCGGAAGGTGTTCGGCGCGGAGGACCTGCGCGTCGCCGTGAAGAAGTTTGACACGGAGACGAGGGCGCTGGGGGTAGAGCCACTCGAGGTGGCGATCCGCTGGGCCGTGCACCATTCGGTGCTGGGCGACGAGGACGGCGTCGTCTTCGGCGCCAGCAAGGTGAAGCAGGTCGTCGGGACTGTCGCGAAGGCTCGCAAGGGGCCGCTGACAAACGACGTGTTGAAGCTGGTAGACGAGCTTTGGGATTCGCTGAAGGGGACTAGGGGTGAGATAATTTGATAGGTGAAGAAAATTCGAGTAAATGAAACCATTTGATTGATTTAGTGGGTGTTATATCCTGGTTGATAAGATCACCGACCTGTTTAAAATGACCCTGATTCCAAATCCATTCTGCCAAGTCTAACTGAATACGCCGAATCTATGCTCACCATACGTGGGGGTTTAAGTTGAAGATCATTATATGTACATGTTGAAACGTATATAAAGCAGCAGCCGACGCTAAACATCATAATGTGCGACTTTACACGCCCTCCGTCTTCGCCGTCTCACCGAGCGCAACCGTCTCTCCTAGCTTACTGCTGATATCAGTAGCAGCGCCCGTTTCGCCAGCCCGCTTCCTCAACACGTTCTCGATGAAAGCCTCACCAGCCTTGTAGCTGCTGCGGACCAGGGGCCCGCTAGCAACGTACATGAAGCCCATCTCCAGGGCGCGCTGGCGCCACATCTCGAACTCCTCGGGCGTGACGTACTTCTCGACCTTGAGATGGCGCTTGGTCGGGCGCATGTACTGGCCGAACGTCACGACGTCCACACCAGAGCCCCGCAGCGCCTTCAGCGCGTCCATGATCTCGTGCTCCTGCTCGCCGAGCCCGAGCATCAGGCTGGTCTTGGTGATGACGCTGCCCTTACTGGCCTTGGCGCGCTCCAGCACCTGCAGGCTGCGGCGGAAGGTCGCGCGGCGGTCGCGCACGTACGGCGTCAGGGCCTCGACCGTCTCGACGTTGTGCGCGTACACGTCGAGCCCGCTCTCGGCTACCACCTGCACCGAGTCCATCTCGCCATAGAAGTCGCTCGTCAAGGCTTCGACCAGGAGGCTCGGTTTCTTGGCCTTGATCTTGCGGATGGTCTCGGCGAAGTGGCGGGCGCCGCCGTCGGCCAGGTCGTCGCGATTCACGCTGGTCAGGACCACGTACCCCAGGCCCCAGCGCGCGAGGGCCTCGGCCACGTGCTCGGGCTCGTGGGGATCGAGGGGCGGCGGTGCGCGGTTCGTCTTGACGCTGCAAAACCGGCACCCGCGCGTGCAGGTATCGCCCATCAGCATGATGGTGGCCGTCGCCGCGTTCTTGTTGCTGCCGCCCCAGCACTCGCTGATGTTGGGACATCGCGCCTCCTCGCACACCGTGTGCAGGTTCAGTCCCCGCAGATCCTGCTTGATCTTCTTGTAGTTGGCGTTGCCCGCCGGGATGGGCGTCTTCAGCCACTCGGGCAGCCGCGTGATGGTACGTCGGTTCGACGCAGGGCCGACCTCGGCCGTACGCAGCTGGAAGGCATCGGTGGGCGCGAGGGGCTCTGACGAGGAGTTGGGTAGGAACTCGTCGAAGGACGCTATCGCCGTGTCTTTGAAGTATGTTGGTCGGCGGGCGGGTTTGGTGGAGGAAGAGGGTTCCGGGGTATTTGTTGGGACGGTGGCGTAGGACCGGGTTGTGCTTAGGGAGCTGGAGATTGCCCGGTGCAAAGGCGCCCGTATGCGACTTATCGAGGCCGAAGGAGACGCCATATTGGACGATTGTTTTACTACACCCGGCGACTCAGAGCAAGCGTGGGAAGGTTAAGCGTACAGAGAAGTTAGAAATGTCTCGACAAAACTTATCGACGATACCGATACAGGGGGGGCATTCCGTTTGCTGACAATTGAAACCCCAATTTTAAGACCCGCTATTGGCTGTTCAGTTCCAGAGCCGGTTAGGACCGGAGTTTTTTACCTCATCATTTGCGTTATGCTATGTAGGTACCTAGGTACTTTTCTTTCACGTCCATGATGACCTTACGTTCTTTCTTCTTTTTGTTAGGTGGCAACAGGTAGAATGGGGATTGCCAATGTCATCAATTAACACAAATGGTTCTCGCTGTAGGCAAATATCAAAACTCAATGTACATGGTCACTAGGAATATGCGAAGTAGCATAACGCGAAACGAAAAATTATTAGGTAAACGTCTATTAGGCTTCCGACAATCATAAAACCTGAGAGCAGAGCTGTCGTCTCTGAGCACGAGGGTCTCTTCCGGCTCAAGAAGGTCACCGAGGATGACATCGCTATCGGGAAGGAGCTCGTCCACCCGCAGACCATGACTATTTCGCTACTGGCGACTAGGATTCCGGACGACCAAGAGGCTATTCTGGGAAGTACGATTGACTCTACCGACCAGCGGTTGCGGGAGGCGGCTGCGGAAGCCAACAGCAACGACTCTGATGAGGATATCGCCTTGTACGCGTAGATGCTGTGCTTATGGTTATACCCGATCAATTTCACAATGTTATGTCTGATACATGAGCCCCTTAGTCCTTTGATATTTCATGCTTTGAAATACCGAAACTCAGCCTCCCAATGCCTTATCACCCACGCAATGTGTTAGGCCAAGCCTTTTGACCCCTGGTGTCGGGATGGGGGGATCGGTTTGTTGGTTCGGGTAACAGGTGAGCAGGCTTGCAG
The DNA here is from genome assembly GCA_022495205.1 of Hypoxylon sp. FL1150. Taxonomy (NCBI): domain Eukaryota; kingdom Fungi; phylum Ascomycota; class Sordariomycetes; order Xylariales; family Hypoxylaceae; genus Hypoxylon; species Hypoxylon sp. FL1150. Next base: position 42,528 of record MU376212.1, on the reverse strand, counting down.
GTAAGGCTGCAAAAGAAAGGTTCCTATCACATGTAGTGCATGTACCCCCCAAGGTCGACCGAAAGGAATTGCATAAAGAATTGCATATTCCGTATATCTTAGGTACGAAGTAAATACCACAAACCCGATTAGAACTATTACCTTCCATACCCCTGTCAATCATTACCTACCTAGCTAAGGTTGGAATTCATTTTTGCTCCATCACATCACTCACTGCGTTATCATTGTTAGAAGTTAATATAACCATAAATCTAGAATATGCTAATTTTTGTTCGGCCGACCTTACCCCCTAGAGTAACCTTCATCTTTACCAACTGCGTTCTGGTCTGCCCCTGACACGACGCACAACGCACCAACTGTCGTCACTTCACAAAAGTGTTGAATTCGCGGTGTGCTAGTTCGATTAGCGGCACTGTCACACAGCCAAATCCGAGTGGCCACGCCAAAAGATTGTTGGAAGCACGATAGCCACACGATTAAGCTGAGTGCACCGTATTGGCGCTTACTGAGCAACAAGCATCACGATAATTGATTGGTGGATTACGAGTTGGCAATGAGGAACAACAGCGCTAACGGCGCAGGACCCTTGGACTAGTTACCTATAACACACTTATAAGGTGGTCCCAACTTTTCTCCCCTATAAAAATATCGACAATATCAATAAGGCTTATGAAAATATATCGTGTTAATTGCATGAGCGAAAGAGTAATAGAAGTCGTAAAGCTACGAGGTGATTTTTATCTTAGTTTGATTTGATTAATTTCGAGCATAATGGGTGGTATTATTGTGATAGAAGGTATGTGTTATATTGAATTGATATCTATTGGGGCGCCAACAAGCTATTACTACTATTCAGGCTGCTCAACTACTCCCCTCGATAGAGATGAAGAAGTATGGACCCTAGGACCCTAGAGAATTATCATATTGATTTTGAGTCACTGACTCCAAGCCCCATATAGTGGCCCTTATCACAGTACTTACACACCTGGGTTGCTAGGGTACATGTTATAAAATCTGTATATGTGATCAATTAAGAACTAGCAATTATCTCCCTCCTGCTGGATCAGATAGTTGCAGGTTGTGGCTAATTAGGGGCAGGAAAGTAACTGTACATGGTAGGCATTGGCCTAAGTTAATTAGTAGCTATCTTTAAACTAGGAAATATAAAACGTTCCATCCATCCATCACCTAAGGGGCGACTGGTAACTCGTAACGCAGATTCGGGTTCATCGGCTCGTTGGATAACTCCTGTGGTGGAGTCCATTTCGGATATTCGTACGCCTCGGCAGGTTTCTGTCCTGCTGCTGGTGGTGATTCTTGTAATGATTGTTGTTGTGCAGCGTTGTTCTTCTTCCGTAAGAGCCAGATGAGATATGCGAGGGCAGCTAAAAGCAAAGACCCAAGCCCGACGCCAATACCAATGCCCACCTTCGCCCCCATGCTCAAGCTTGTTGGTGCCGTCGAGGCCGTGTTGTCGTTGGTTATTGGCTGTGAGGTAGGAGTAAGAGATATACTGCCAATAGTTGAGCTGCTGACGGAAGTCGAACTACTGATGGCTGAGCTACTGGTGCTGGTAGAGCTGCTGGTAGTCGAACTGCTGATAGTCAAGCTGCTAGTGGGAGTAGCTATGACCACAAACTGGCTCTTGGCCACATTCCATGTTGCCGTCGTGATAGCATTTGATGGGAGCACATCGAACCGCCCGACGCCGCTATCACAGCACCCTGCCTGCACATGATCACAGCAGTATGACGTGTCGGTGTGGGTGACGTTTGAGCAAGATATTAGATCAGTGCCGCCGGTGCTTTGACCTTGAGAATTGATGTTAACAACAGCTTGGATAGACTTGATACATTAAAAGTGTCCAAATATTTGTGTGATGGTGAGCCAGTGTCGAGAGTTGGGCATACCTGTGCAATATACGGGACATCCATCGCCCCATCCATCATCGGTACAAGAACCTCGAATCGTATCACCCTCTGAGCTTCTACACAAGTTGTTGCTGAGGCAAGCGTTCCCTAAACTCCCTCCACAACAAGCACTGACTTCCGCATCGGGGTCGCAAGGGGAATCGTCAGCCTGGTCACCATTTGGGTAGTAGCACTGCGCCGCAGCGTTACAAGTGATTTGTAAAGAGTGAAGTAATAACGTTGTGGCTAATAAACGAATGGATGGCCTAAGATCATACATCTTCGACGACTGGTTCTATGAATATATATAACCTAGGTTAATAGAATTAAATTCATACCGAAAGGAACACTCGTAATGATGGGAAGCGAACGTCAACGACCCAACATCAGGACTTTGCCCATAATATTATACAAAGCTAGCCTACGCACCGAGTCTCATACATTCCTCCCATCGTGTCGATTCAAATACCTAACTCTTTATCAGGGGCGCTGACGGTATCATTTCCGAGCCCTTAACACAGTGTCTAGCTATGTTAATACCTATAACAGTGTGATCGCCAATCAGCTCCCAGACTAGTCGTCTTAGTTACAACGGGTGATCAATTGAAACTGCACCTGCACCAACGTCGCTTTTTTAGCCAATGACATCCCCTGACTCCCGCGCTCACTTTTTTGGGGGGCACAGCAAGCTGCAATGCGTATCGTAATTGCGTTCCTCTCTCTCCTCGTTACCTGAAGTTACCTAGGTTAACTCTGGAGGATAATTAATTCTAGAGTCCAAATAGCTTTTTAGAACAAAAATTCTCTTATAACACCAATGGGAAGTTGATGAAGTTGGATGACGGTGACGTGTAGGTAGGGCTGGTAGCTTATGAGGATATTTGGGGAGGGGGGGCATAACAGGGGTTGCACGAGTACGAGTACCCAGGGAACCGGTTGAGGCTTGAGGCTGGCGCTACGATGGTAGCATGTATGAGAATAAATCTAAACCCTGTACTTACGTAGGTCAGCACGTACGCAGCTCAGGCAGCATGTGTTCATAAACCAACATTCTCGCCCTGAACCAGACCTTACAGATGCATCAATTATTTTTGGAGAGGTTATCATATTTGATACCTGGTCGTTTCAGTCATGGCGATAACCACAGAGTTTTTCGCGATGCCTGGCAGCTTCGTTGTGGCGTCGCCTAGATTTTATTGGATACTCGGACTGAGTATCACTATTAATCTTTTTCTCTTCACCCAGTACTATCGTGCCACCTACAACGAGCCTGTGCTCCCCTCGGTTCCTCAAGCCCGTCAGGTCTCCACCTCGCTCTATCATTTTTGAAGCACCGCAAGCACTAACACATCCCAACAGTTAATTCCCTTCCTACACCTGACGCAGAGTTTCCTAAGAAGATCTGGCAGAGCTGGAAAGATGATTCGGAGGATCCGACTGACCGGTCGGCTGGGCTCCCACATAGGTGGCGCGCGCTGAACCCCGACTACCGATATGAGCGCATCACCGACGACAACATCAACACATTCGTCCACGATAATTTCCCTACTAATACGTCGGAGCGCTTCGCCGGCCTGGCCGATCCCATCCTGAAGGCGGACTTCTTAAGATATCTAATCTTGTACAGCCAAGGCGGGGTTTGGGCAGACATTGACGTGAAGCCGGTCAAGCCTATCCCGGAGTGGATCCCCGAGAAGTACCAGGCGTCGAGGGTGAACCTTGTCGTTGGCATCGAGAACGACCACCACAAGCGACCGATATGGCGGGACTCGCCCTATTCCGTCCAGCTGGCGCAGTACTGCGTCTATGCGAAGCCTAACCACCCGGCGATCGGCAACCTCATTACCAAGGTCGAGCATAATCTTGATCAGCTCATCGCATCAAAAGCGCCCGGGGAAAGCTTCTCGTTCGAAGAAGTAATGACCAACACCGGCCCGTTCGTGTTTACCGATATCTTGATGACCTATTTCTCCAAGATGACAGGCAACAAGTACACGGGGAACGAGATGGACCGAATGCAGGGGCCGCTACTCATTGACGACGTTCTGGTGCTCCCGATAGACTCGTTCGGCTGGTTGGCACACGAGCACAGGCAAGATGGCACAGGTCCCAACGTCCTCGTAAAACATCTCTTCATGGGTTCCTGGCGGGAGGGTCACCCAGGCGGCTGACGCGGTGTTCCTACCGACATTTTTCCAAGGTAAGCCAAGGCCGAACCGAATCAATCAACTGGTAGGCCTGGCAAAGGCCCTACTCTAGTCTCTTTGTCTATCGACGTCAAGTGGAGGGACCCCGATTCGGGAGAGGCTAATATCGTCCGGAAGCACAATTTCTACCCTTCATTCCAGTGGAAATACGTGGTGGTTGACGGCAAGTCAATCTGCGGGGAGCGTCATGAGAATGATAATGATTGATTATGATGTGGGTCGACATGTGTGACATGCAGCACGTGTTGTTGAAGAGTCGGGATCAAATCCTCAACCTCACCTCGCGCCTTCCAAGCATAGCGCGGAGATATGTATGCCTAGTAATGTATATATACCTTATGTAATTTAGGAAACTACCAAGATGACGTAATTGCACTTGGAAGCAGCAGTGAAATGACTATTCGCCAAATACTGCGCCGCATGTTACCGTACCATTAGGTACCTACCTGTCAATTAAAAAGTCTTGGTTTTCCCAGCGCCAAGTCGTACCGCTTGGCCTCTTTCTCCCGGTTTGTGGCAACCTTGTATCCTGCTTAAGTCGCCGAGAATCGATAAGCACACTTTAAGTAGTTGCCTACCTAACGCATCTTAATCTACAAAAGACAATTTGCAATTACTTAGAGATACTTAGAGTGTAGTAAGGTGCCTCAATTCAGCCATCGAGCATCGGATTCTCACCGTCAGGCGCGGACAGATTGAAGCACGTGTAATCTCATAAGCCTACCTAAGGTATTTTTATGCAACCTGCCACCATGAGTTCTTTTGACGTTTCGAGTTTGAAGCCGTTTTCCAAATTTTGTACCACTTCTGGGATTTTACGTTTAGTAGTATTGGCGCATTTTATTTCATTCAAGATGTTGGCATTGTTTGCAGTTGTCGCTGGTACTATACGCAGTGAGTAGTGGAGGACTTATGTCTAAGCTACTCGTCCCGTCGGTATGTTGTATGTGACGGAAGGCTCACCGGGAAGATGTAGACAATGCGGTTGTTGAACTTCGCAGCTGCGATAGCCCAGATATCGAGTGAGCTGAAGCTCGTCCTCCAACCGCCCAGTCGCATTATTGACTTAAAGGGATACTTGACATTTGCTTTGTTCATAGCCCCGGCGGAAATCGCATCCAGATATGTCCTTGCCATCCACTGATATTTGTGATAAGGGGCGCCCTATATTTTCTTACCAGGGAAAAAGCCTGACTACTAGGTAGGTACCTACCTAACTCACCTATGAAAGCTGCTGGGTTTGCGTACTCTGTCTGCGTTCGGGGTTGGCTTTCCCTCGTAGAATGAGATTATGGAGATAAGAGACTTTGCTTGTTCAGATGCTTGGCTAAACTTGGATTACCTATTTGAGTTTGTTCGATAATACTCGCTAGGGCCTTCTGCCATGTGTTTAACGCTCTCCCTTGGACGCTGCACCGGCATGAGGGGTGCCGAGGAAGACAACTACGGTTGTAGATATTATTGTGCCAAAACCTACTAATACCCGTCAACCATATGGGGATAGGGCCTATGTCATGCGGATCACCCAAATATGTGCAGATTCGACCGCCGAAGTTATCAAAATGTCCGCGATGAAATCCAGGTTCTATGTCACGGAGCAAATGAGCGAGCAGAACAAAACTGGAGAAATCACGCAAGGCCAGGAATAAAGGTAAAGTTAGCGCCTAATAGGAAAGAAACACCAACATGGCAAAAAGCTCAGAGGAAAAAAAGTCGAAGACCTATCAGGAAAGAGTGCGAAGCGAAGAAGGTATCTGACGTCCTTGAATGATACGATAAGAAGTGCTGACAATTCTCAGTATACGGCCATACGTTAAATGATATAGATTAAGATGACTCTATTTTGAGGAGTGTTCGAAACCTTGCTCTGGTACAATCGCAGCTGTCAACCTTCACGGACCGCATGGCATAGGTAAAATCGAGATCGCTCGAGAGTTTGCTTACATAGACCGAGGCCACTTTACTTCGATTTTCTGGATCTCTGCTACGAGCCGGCATCCCATTAAGTGATGAGTACTGCACAGCTTCTCTACCGTCGACAGCGTCATCGACGCATATCGGGTGATGGCATCCGAGCCGAAGCATCATATAGAGAGCTCGCGAACCTGGATGGAGGCACGTTGGAGTCTTGCGTCGGTATTGCAAGATTAGTTCCCGACTGGCGAGATAATACACATCGAAACACTATGACTGCCGAGGAAAATAGCCCACGAGAACCAAACTCGGAGGAGGAACTCGATCTCTCGAAGCGGATCGCCGCCCCATAGGAGCACCGATTTGGACTCAGACACTCAAGCACGCTCGAGGCCGTGCAGGAGCTCGTCAAGAACCTGCTTGACGTTAGGTTCTACGACGAAGCAGAGGCTAACATGAGACGTGTCCTGCTGTCGTACGAGGCCATGGCCGGTGTCAACTACGTGAAAACCACCGAGGCCTTCGAGATCCTAGCCGCGATTCGAGCAAATTCGACGACATAGCGGACAAGGAGCCGAGTGGGGTTTTCGATCGCACGGAAGCGTGCGATAATATGAATCATGATGTCAATCGCAGAACAGCTTTGCAGCTCGTAAAACTCCCGAGGCAGGATCCTTGGCTGATGATAATGGCATTGATGATAACGCTTAACTCAAGGACAAAGTGCATGATCTAGAGGTCTGGTACGATTTTGACTTGCACCGCCGGATCGGCTGGATTTATTGAGATGCATTCCCAGTTACGTGGCCGTTATTGCAGGTAAACGTCAAATCCACCCCTTCTGGTAGCCCCTCCAGCGGCGCCAGTATCTTCTTGGCCATATCGGCACGGCTTGTGTCCTGCCACCGCAGGACAAATTCATTCCACGTGTGGAGTCTCAATTCCCGCAAGCTCTTCATGGTGGAGATTACGCTGCAGATTTCCCGCCAGCTTTTGTCGTGGTCCAGTTCCTCACCTGTTCCGGGGTCCACCGGTTTCTCGAAATTCTGCCAGTACGAGAACCCATTCCACGCGATCTTGATCGACCGGATGGATTGCAGTCCGGTTGTGGGCGACTGCAGCAGGAAGCGGTAGAAGGACTCCATGGTTTGGAACTCAAATGTGTTGCGCCCGTACAGCACCGGCAAGGCTTCGATGTATCTGCGTGCACACACATATTAACACAAGTTGGCAATCATAAGACTCGCTGGAAACTTACAGCCGCTTGCAGCTCCGAAGCATTGCCAGCAGATCGACCGCCGATAGCGCGTAGCCACCCTTATATCGCTTCTCGCGGCCGACGGGCCCCCAGAAGCTCCAGTTGTCCCATTCGGCTAGTTCGAGCCTCTCGCCGTCTCGCGGGAGAACCACGTGGGCTATCTTAGCCACCGTCCGCACAATGGTCACCTCGTTTCCGCCTACGACGTACTCCCAAATCGCTAGTCGGAGCTCAATCGGCAGCTTGAAGAGCGGGGACAGGCTCTGGTCCGAGTAGAACCTGACCCGCGAAAGTCCTAGGCCGGCCGCGAGCTGCTGCGGCACCCACCCGAACCGCTGCTCGACCTCGGGCGGCGACGACGGGTCGGGGATCAACCTGCTCTCGTCTGCAGTCTTCCTATCGAGAATGCTCCCTTTACTCCGTTCCGCGCGGATGTCCTTCCATTCCGTCCTATACTTCACCCATGGTGCTAGTCGAGGCATGGTAGATGCACGTATAGTTTTGATTTGAAACTTGCAAATTTGAGTTTACGATAAAAAAGGGAGATCTGTCATGATCACTCAATGTCTGCTTAACTTTCTTATGTAGCTGCCTAGAATCCTAGAATCCTACTGAAAAGTATGAGATCATTTGTGGCTGAGGTGGCTTAACTTGCCTGCTCCGCCCCCTTGGTTTTCTATTATAGGCTTCTCTGACGATCTCCTTTTAGAAAATGCGACCCTATGACATGGGTTATTGCAAGAATACAGCAGTTATAGTGAAATTAGCCATACTAGCATAATAGGTATAACTCGTAAATAACAGGGATAAAAGGGTAGTACTCGAACTCGCGAACACTGTCTAGATCTTCAACAAATGATATCTTAGGTTCTTGCCAACTATAAAAACTGCTTCCAGACCCCTGTTATACCTTCACTAAGCAATGCGATGCAGCGGGATGCGATAAAAGGAAACACCGCAACGCCAATCCAAATCCTTATGTCGTAATGCCAATCAAACTTCGCCGCAGTTGCATCATACCTATTCCACCCGCGCCTTTGTAGCCCATGCTCATGTCGGCTCGCTCGCCTCATTCCGCCGCCATCAGCTGCGCTATATCGCCGTCTCCCCCGCCGTCATGAGGGGCATCGTAGTCGTCGTCCCCGCCGCTAACACCTCCGGCCCCGGTGGCCTTCTAAGCCCTCAGGGCGCGCAGGCGCTGCTGCAGGGCGTCCTCCTCCTCGGCGGTGGGCTCGTTGGTCTGGGGCGCGACGGGATCGGCCTTGCTGGGCTGGGCGGAGCTCAGCTCGTCGTTCAGCTGGACGCCGGCGTCGTCGGCCAGCTTGCCGAGCAGCTCGTGCACGGCCGCATCCGACACCTGCTGCGACTGCTGGAGCGACGTAGCTTCTTGGTGGAGGCTGCTGTTTATTTGGTAGTCCTCGGTTAGCTTATTATACGTGTCGAGCGTCGTGAGGGTCTAAGAAGGAATGTAGACGTTAGCATCATTATTCGGTATTGGTTCGTTGCATTTCCGATGAATAACAGTCGTCCTTGAATATAGAGGTAAGGGGTAATGGGGACGCACCTTCTCAGTGTTCATGCTGCGCTGTGCTCTGGCCATCGTCTTCGCGGATTCGCCTATCTGGTACGTCACGCGGTTCATGGCGTTGTTGGCCTTGATCTGATGCGCGTTGAGCTCGGCCGTATCTGCTAGCCGGTCCATCTGCCGTGCAAAGGCCTGGCTGCTGAGCAGCATCTTGGCCTTATGAGTGGCTCCTTCCTTGTCGCCTTTCTTTAGCAGGTTCTGAATCTGCTTGATCATTTGCGGTTCCTCCTTCGCCGCCGCTTGGGCCTGTCGTCGCATTTGCTTGGCATGGAGCTATATGAAAGACATTGGAATTAGCGGCGTTCGAAGGACATTTACATGTAGTCGCCGGGACATATGAGTACGTACGCGAGCTTGGAACTCGGTCTGCATGCCTTGAGCTAATTGTCTGTTCGACATGGTGACTGTGTCCAAGCAGATGCGGGGAACTCGGGAGGCCCGTTGGGTTGATCGATATCAGGGTTGTGTAATGAGATGCGTTACGATGCTCAAAGAGCTTAGGAAGGCGGTCAAGGAGTTATCGGGATGATCGTCGTGGTTATCAGGTTGTATCGGTGGAATGCGATTGAGGTTAATGGTTCTAGTCAAGTCGGCTTGCGGCAACTCCGTTGGTGGGGGCAAACTGGGCGAACTCAACCAGCGAATGACGATGACGCAGCATGGTGATTTGAGTTGACGGCGTCTAAGCCACAATACCTCAGGTATCTATATCACTCTATCAGCGCCACATTTTTGCTGTGGCGCTCAATTTGCCAAATTTCGTATTCACAGCAATCCATAAGTTTCTTTGTCTTTCTGATTCGGGGGTAATTCAAGGTTCGTGTTGCTACCTTACTCATTTTGAAAGAGAAACCAGCAATCCATTCTCGGGTACAATCATTGAGGCATAATAATTCCTGAGATGGAACAGCCGGTCGATACCAGAACAACCTACTGAGTGAGATACATTGAGTGGATTACCAAAGTATCTCGTCTCTCCCGTCTTCTTAGTGAACAATGCCCGGTACTACTCCATCAACCCTAGAAATGTTACCTGTCGCCTGTCATGACCCGGAATAATCCCGCAATCCCTATCCGGGATGATCGGAGGCCCTACTACCTCTTGTATACCTAGGTAGTCAATCAAGATGACGGTACCTGAATGTTATCTCGACGGCTTCGTAATATCCGAAGACTATTCATTTAGCGACCTAGATATCCGTAAATATGACATAGCCCATTCTACTAATAACATGCAACCCGTTCCGGATAGGCTATGCTCGGAATTAGTGTAGTGGTCCTGGGGGTCCTGGGAGTACCCAGACGCGAGTAGACCTTTGAAGAAATAAGAGGTAGCCATACGACTTGGCTGAGCGGTGGTAGTCAGCCCTAAAACCTGACGTGAGTGTGATATTTGCACTTTATGTAGCTCGCATGAAAACGAGCTTGACGAGATAGGCAAGCTCTGCGATATTCCAGACTCTGCGGTTGGCCAATATTCAGCTCTCATCAGATCATTAGTTTAGCTGTTCGGTCATTGTAAAAAAAGGAGTTGGCGGCATTGCGCAACTCTAGCGTTCGTTTTGGCCCCGTAACAACAGTAGTGGCGAGCCTCGTTCGCTCGAATCGCAACGCGATATTAGCGCATCGAACGTGCGTAATCATGGGGGTTCCTCGTGTTCTAATACGGGTCGCGCTCTCGTCCTAAGTCCCCATTTTCGATTTGTCTGGGTGAACATCCGAGCCCCTTTTCGGGAGCCAGACGAAAGGGACGGACAATTTGCCTATTGGTGGCCGGAACTTCCACTTGAGAAAAAGGGGGCTAGAACATCGAGTAGAACACTGCTGAGCCAGCCCACTATAACCTGAAACAGGCGTCATGTTAGACCCCCTTTCAACTTGTTCCCTATCGTCCGTCTTTGCCCCCGTTCTTTTCGGCTCGTTTGATCTTGGGATGATTCGTACGTAGTACGTGAGCTACATCGCAAGCTGCGCTAGTTTGTAGTTTGATCATGATTTGTTCCCCAAGTTGGAGAAAAATAGGGGATGCAGTTGCAGAATTGCACGGATGGACGGTATTTGTCACCTATTCTTCTGGTGAACAGGTGCTATATCAAAATTCCTTAGACTCCAAAACCCAAGCATCGCAGAATTTTCAACGTTCGAATTCATCCTTTATTAAGTCGTCCGGAAAGAGGCAATGCACTGCAAATTGGAGAGATGTTGCGCTGTCACTCAGATCTGATAGTTGATTAAATCGAATTTGTGGGGAAGATTGCGAATTCGAATGCAACGTGTGGATGGACCGAGATCCCACCGCGCTCGGCTGGTAGATGCCGGGCACCGTCTGTGTGCAGGCGGAACTTCGGGTGTCTAATTTGAAGCGGAAGGTGTTTGGAGAAGTGGAATTGGAGAGCCGTGGACGGAAGGTCGGAGAGCTCCCTTAAACAATGTTTCATTTTCGAGGCACTACTCCAAAAGGGTTATCCTATGCCAGAAGTATATTTCGTGCTCGACTTTCTCGCCACCCCCGACATTGCACAATAGGCTCTCGTACAAGTCAGGATGTCAGATAGGCAATTTCAAATCGAAACCAACATCGCACGATGGTAACAGCAACTGAGGTAATCTGATCAGTTTGCTGTAATTCAGACGCAGGTGAGCGGCTGCGAGGGAGGCTGAGTTGGGCGGCGTAAGAACTCACCAATCCCTTTCCAGCGTCGCTGAAGTCATCAAATCAGATCGAACCAGCCCGGGTAGCCATTAATAAGTGCATCGCGCGACTTTATCTTCTGCATTTAGAGAGCTTATGCCTTCCTGGGCCTTATTGGCGTTCTCCATGGTTTCAAATAACTAAATGTCGAGATCAACCTTGTAAATTCATCGTAGATCAATGAAGCTTAGGAGCCACCAGCAAGTCCATCAGAAAAGCTTCAGGGTTTCTATGCGACAGGGCGCGAGCGAGGAACCGGCTGTGTGGGGGACCTCTCTACCTCTCCTCTCACGGCATTAATATTGTAGCTTCCCATATTGGCAATTATGATTGTTCGCACCTCTACCGAGCTCGATGGTTGAGGCGGTCGATATCTTTCTCTTGTATCGCCGGTCCAAGCAATGGATACATAGTATTGTCCTCCCTATTTTAGCATACATGGGCATGATTGTAAAGCAACAAACCTCTACGGAGCAAATAATCCTCACATTTCGTGCCTCACGTTATTTGCACACGATGAGCTACACTCACTTTACACCTGAATATTACTGCCAATGTCGTCACCGGTCACTAATATGATAAGATTCCGTCGAGATTGACCATGTTAACATGGTCAGTTTCCATACGAACCATGCTGCTGGTGGCGTCCAAATTTGGAAACAGCACCTAGTGTCGAAGGATCACGGGATTCTAGAATAGGATCAAGAAGCTCTGACAACTACGTAGGTAGGTTTAGCAAACCTTAATCCGATTAAGCTAGAGTCGAGCACAAATTTGGACTTGTCGATCTTTTGCCGTGGTGACGATCGAGGAGGGATAACAAAGTTCATGGTTGGTGATGTCTTTTCAATTATGCCCGTTGCACTTGGCGCACTTCGCTCTCCAGGCTCCTCTAATGTGCCGCATGAGCCGCATATTCCTACCTCGCAAGATGCGTAACAGACGCACGCGAGCATGGTTATGTGAGCCCTAGGGCTCCATGAGGAGATACTACTGATCGATCGAAAGGTGCATCATATACTAAATTAAGGTGAGCCGCCATTTCTATGGCATCGTGAGTTGTGACCCAGGGGGTTTTAATGCGACTTGTAAAAATACCAGCACCATGCCTAGGGACGTGGTAAACCTAAAGGGAGCCAAATATAGGACGCATCTAGGTCAGCTATCCTACAGGAGATGCTATTGTTTGGAATCCTGGACATGCAGCCGCAGAGTTCGGCTCTTCCCCAGATTCCAGATTCCAGATTCCCGTCAAATCGTGTAAATGGGACTGCGGACGGGCTTCGGCAGTCGTCCCGCCGTAGCTTGCCGACCCCTTTGGCTCGACGGTATTACAGGCTAATATCCTAGGTTAAGTATTGATTAATTGCAAATAGATTATTGACATGAAATTTTCTCTTCACTTTCTTCTCCGAGGCTGTTTTGGTTTTGACCTGGCTTGTATAGGCCGAAGGGAATGATTTGAGCTGTCTATTTTTTCTTTTATTTTTATTTTTCTCAATGTTTGATGGTGAGCTCCATTAGTGTCTGCCTCGCGAAATTCGGGATGAAGGATAGAAGGATGACTGAACCGCAACGTCATAGAAGCATGTTTAAACAATCCTAAAAGCTAAATATTCTGAATGAATCCTAAAGCTTAACCTTCGTCTACTGTAGCTGTGATACTAATCGGCATCGTGGTTCACCGTACGTCACGAATCCTTCTGTGTTAGACTGAAGAGCGAGCGGGCTGACATAAATCTGGCTGACGCTCTCCAGCCTGCTGGGTGAGTTGCTAATAATAAACCCCAAAAGCCTTGGGGCCATACCAAAAAGAGCCTGCCATTAATGCCGATCCACTAAAAGCCTGAGGGATGTACTCGCAAGAAGGATTCATTCGTTGGAATGAAGAGATGTGATAACTGCAGCGTAGCACAATTGCTCTTGGTAGGAGTAGGTACCTGTTTGCTGATGAGGATGAGAATAACCCCAACAACTAATTCGGCACAGTTGTCCCTCGAGTAGAAATTTAACCTACAAAATTGATTAATCGCACGAATGAATTCAATAATGCAACACGATCTCTCCGGTTTGTACGAAGGGGGCTAATACGTTTGTCATTGCAGCACCGGGCCGGCTGTCAATGTGAACAGAACGCTACAGAGGGGGGCTACAGAGGGGGCTACAGAGGGGGCTACAGAGGGGCTACAGAAGGGCAGATAGGGCCGACGGTTTAGCGAGTTGAGATCATCTCATTCGTCTCGGTGGCTTAGTACCACATATCCACTTTCCCTTCTGAGATCAATCAACCCCTGACATTCCCGCTCCTGCCCCCGATGTTCCCCTACCTAAGTCGCCTACCCCTTGTCGTCAGGTCGTACGCACCACCCAAACAAGGGAGGTACGTATTGGCCCCATCGCCCCACCACTGGCTGACACATCCTCAGACTTACAGGGGATTTTGTGGGTGCCCCAGGCTAGGTACAAATTCACCTCCTGCTTTACAGGCCACGTAGAAGATAAAGAGGCTTCAGTCCCCCCATCCCAGAGGCCGGAGTCAGTCCAAACCACACAAAACCATCAGCCACCAATCACAACACACCACCTTGTGGCCACTCTGTCCTCAACTACCCCTTTCGCTACTGCCTTACCGTCTTCACCTGACTGTGACTTCGACTCCAGGGTCCTGACTCAACGCACCCTTGTATTACTGCCTAGACCATGCGTTGGCGTAGGTGAATCAAGCTGGTATTAGTATCGAGGAATTAGGACGGCACCTCTTTACCTTCAGCTCCATTTCATTACAACTTCTACAGCTACGAATCCATCAACTTTCGGAAGCAAGCTAAGCAACGCAATACTACCTTGCCTGCCTGCTTGTGACTAGCCAGAAGAACACAAGTCCTCCTGACAAGATACAAACAACAGTACCATCACAATCCAAAATGGCTACGTGGGAAAGTCAACAAACAATGAACTCGACTCCCCAAGTCAAATTCGAGGCCTCGCCTGCCGAGTCTTTAATGTCGGTACCTGGCGACATGTACCCTTCTCTCTTCGCCACATCTTCCACGACGAACTCGTTGGAGAGCATCATGACGCCTCCTTCATTCACCAGCGAAGACAGAGACACACCGTCCGAAGCCGCATCCTCTCCAGCCCCCGAAAACTCGGAGAAGAAGCCGGCGAAGAAGCGGAAGTCGTGGGGCCAGGTCCTTCCAGAGCCTAAGACTAACCTTCCTCCGAGGTATGATTGCACCGAGCCTCGTCCAACAAGCACTATTTTGTCTAACCTACTCAACAGAAAACGAGCCAAGACCGAAGATGAAAAGGAACAGCGACGAGTTGAGCGAGTTCTACGAAACCGTCGCGCAGCCCAGTCTTCTCGGGAACGTAAGCGTCAAGAGGTAGAAGCCTTGGAACAACGAAATAGAATACTGGAAGAGCAACTGGCCAACCAGCAAAAGACAAATGAGATGCTGATGGATGAATTGAACAAACTCAGACAAGGCCCCGGCGCTAGCCGTGGCACTTCTCCCTTTGACAGCTTCCAGCCGTCGCCTCTAACTCTTTCGCAGCCGTTATTTGGCCCGTCACCAGATGGCTCGTCGCGAGACAAGTCTGGTATGATGAATGACTTCATTCTCATGCCCGAGCAGGACGGCACCGTCGACCCTGCCTCCCTCTCCCCCGAACTTACTCCTATCTCCGATGACAATGGCCCTCAAACGTCGATGACCGAACAAGTCGCGACGGCCTCTACCTCTACGGCTACTCCCTCCGACGTGACACAACATCCAGCAGCGGTGTTGTGCGACCTGCAGTGTCCGTCGGTGGAGGTCCCGCAGTCGTGGCTGGCCTCACGACAGCCGTCGCCTCAGGCGCTATCACTCTTCCTACACCTCCAAACGCTGGTGACAGCCTCTTCGGTGATGCTCTCAGCCTTTCGGCATCCTATGACGTTGATTCGTGGGGCGCTCAAGGCCAATTTAGCCCTCCTTCCGACCCCCTCAATTTTGAGTACAATAATCTGGCTGGTAACTCGACCCCCCAATTTCCGGGCTTCGACTTCGACCAATTCCTTAGCGACGATGTCGTCAGCGGCGCAGCTCCAGGCGCGACCGCGGGAACCGACTCGATCGTCCCAGAACCGGAACCGACCTTCAGCCTCTCCGACTCTGAGAATCAAAACCCTTCAGAAGCTCTTAACCAGCAGCCCCATCTTGGCGCGTCCACTCTTGGATGCGACGATGGAGTTATTGCGGTTGGTGTCTAAGAAGGGATGCGATGACCGGGTCGAGGAGCTGGCAGTTGGATCCCCGGGTATCAAGGGTGATCGTAGCCGTGGACCGCGAATGTGGCCAGAGGGCACCAGCTTACCGTCTCGCGAAACCTTACTCGCACTATTGTGGGCAATCAGAGTCGAAGAACGGAAATTATCTAAATCAGTATCGAAGGAGGAGGCGACTATGGTCCCCTCGTCGCCAAGTTCCCGACCCGGACCGTCAAGCGTCCCAGGAAAGACATCAAGCCAGAATTTTATATTGTCGGTGGCATTCTCATCATCATGAGAGAAATCAAGGAGAGGAGTGTGATATATATTCGGGGTTTGGACAACGGGA
The DNA here is from genome assembly GCA_022495205.1 of Hypoxylon sp. FL1150. Classification (NCBI taxonomy): domain Eukaryota; kingdom Fungi; phylum Ascomycota; class Sordariomycetes; order Xylariales; family Hypoxylaceae; genus Hypoxylon; species Hypoxylon sp. FL1150. The sequence continues at coordinate 26,361 of MU376212.1, read as the reverse complement.
ACGGAAGCGGATAGGGCTTCCTCCCGTATGGAGTTACGGAACAAAATGTGTGGTACGTCTGGCGTTTGGAGCGTTGCATTAAAATGCCGCTAGGGTATGGAAGCTGAGCTTGTATATGTACCACGCGTTATGAATTGAGAAACCGTGCTTTGGACTACTTTGCTTGTTACTCAATGGTGGTCCATTCTACTACTTTGCTTGGTGCTGTGTCTTGAACCTTGAACCGAAGTTGCCTATGGCATCCATCACCGAGGCCGTTTTTTATGGTAGATCCTCTTGGTGAGTGTGGAAGACTGTGAGGCAAGGGGATAAGAAAGTTCGAGAGGTCGTGCGCAATGATGCCTTGATGATGCCTGAATTTTTCTCTTATCAAGGTTAGGTAGTTCATATCTTTGGAATGAGGGATTATTTCAATCACTGAAAATGGCTACAGGAGCTGCTGAAGGTAGGGACCTCAATCAAAGCCCAACGCATTACCTAGGTATGCTTCAGTACCTGGGCATCTGCCTTCATTTGACCAAAATGGTATACTGCGTTGTTCCTGACTAGATTACGATGTCTTCACGCCGTCCCTTGCGTTGCACACATGTTTTCGATTGAGACGTGGCTTGGTATGGCAAGCAAACAAGTTCCTGGTGTTATCTTGAAACAAATTGCTAGTCCGCTAATCAACCATACATCGATCTAGCACACTCCTTCTAACCCTTCAGCTTCTAACGCCTAAATTCTATTGGTGAATAAGGTAGGTACCTAGCCAGCGGTGTCCAAAATAAGAGTCAGCTCCTCCGCACTGTTAAACGGATCATCGATCAAAGTAATGTATTACGGCACTGCAATATCTACCTGGCACGGAGGGCTTCTGCCTTTTATCACGTAGTCAAGCGGAGCAAAGACGATAATTTTGAGACCAGATTTATTGATAGAGGTCTTAATTTGATTCATCCATTCCCTAAAAAGAGGCTTTTTAGACGAGAGCCGACGCCATCTTCGAAACACGAAGATCTAAACAGATATATCCCAACGTTTCTAACTCCATCATAGCGTTCGCAGGGTTGACCCAATGCTCCGCTCGCAACCCGTTTTATCTATATATCGCACATCTCTCTGCTGTATAATATAGTATACGGCCGAAGCCCTTCCATATTTGATAAGAGAAGACAAGCCTAGGTAGATATATAGACAGAGTCCGTCTATTCAATGTACCAGGAGACCTTGGCGCGGCCGGTGTCCAGGGAGGCGAGCTGCGTGAATACGGAGGGCGAGACGTCGATGGAGCCGGCGGCGCAGCCGGGGCACTTGTCGACGACCTTGGCCGTGGCGTTCTTGTCGCCGAGCTCGATGGTGATGGTCTTGCCGCAGAGGTCCGGCTGCGTGGCGAACTGCGCCGGCGAGAGCGCCACGACCATGTCGGCCTCCGTATTCGTCTCGCCGCACGCGCCCAACCCGGGCGTGTAGTAGGTGATGTCGCCGTCGAAGGCCAGCGTGTAGCCCAGGCTGAAGGACAGGGCGACGACGATCTTGGTGAGGGAGAACATCTTGAGATTTGGTTGGTTTCTTTTTTCCTAACTTGATGGAGGATATTTGGTATATTGAGGTTGGTGATTTCTGCGTCGTTGCTGCTGCTGCTAACCAGGGAGACTCGAAATGGAAGAAAAAGTGACTGCTTTATGTATTTGAAGGGATCTCGAGGTTCGAAGGCCTGATGATCAAGATTGAGTCAGGTACTTGGATAAGCCAAGAGGAGATTCGAGTCAACGAGAGGTTGATCGCTACTCAAATGGCTTGAGAGAAGCGAAATCGAACTGGCTGTGTGAGTGAAAGGCCGCAGGCACGAAAGGACCTGCTGGTTTGATAGAGTGATTGGGCTATAGAGAATCGATAATAATGAGTGTGATGATGATGAAGAAAGATATAGTGACATTTGAAGGGGTTCGAAGACAACCTATATACTCATCTTCTCAGCTGCTGGATCCCCCTCTCCAGACCAGTCTTGGTTCTCCATCAATACTCCATTGATACTCCATCAATACTCCATCAATGCTCCATTGCTACTCCATCGATACTCCATCGATATTCCATCGATAGCTATATGGATGGTTTCAATTCTAGTATAACGAGTCAATTAGCGAGATCATTTGTGCCTGGCCCTATTCCACCCCCACCGCGTCGGGCACTTTCTTGTCGAGGCAAATGGTTTATACGGCTCTAGGTTTACGTGGCGCCTCCATCCTCCAGCACATTTCGAGTCAGGTAGACTGGGAGAAACCAATCTTCCGGAGTCCGTCCTGGCAACTCGCGCGACCCGCCGAGTTGGAAACTCCAGCCCACGAGTCAGAAATAACCGGAGTTGCTCCTAGCCGTCGCATCCAGACCTTATTCTTCATGACAGTGTCAGGGTCACCAGCCACTTGCCTGTCCCTGGGGCTGTGCACGAATGTGGACGGCTGGGGCGCCTTCTTCTCTGCCGGCCGTCCTCCTCGGTCGGGGGTTCCGGATCCGGCGTTTCGGTTGAGCCCTGATATTTTTCCTTCGCACGTCGCTAAGACCGCTAGCGACGGCCATAGAAAGTATGCTTGCATGTTCCCGTCTCCGATCAGAAGTGGGCGACAGGACCAAATTTGATTGGCAAAATGATACTGTTTTGATCTTTCTCGTAATATTACCGAACGCCTTCCGTACTCCCTGAGGCCAAGATCGCGAGGTTCCTAGTGCTCTATGTTCAGGGATTGACTCATGATATGATAATAATGTATACACTGCAAATCAATCTAAGTACCCCTATTCTATATGCAAAATGAGTGTTAACCCAAAGTATGAGAAAAAACAGATCGCGAAATGATAAATACATCATCTCAACATCTTGACAATGACCCCAGCAGTCCTTCCATTGCATCTACCAAATCAGGCCTATGCTTAGTTTCCGACGCTGTTGATGCAGTCGCCGCCGCCTATAAGACACGACCGCGTTAGCAAACAGACACACCAATGCGCTGGGAGAAGGGCAGAACTCACAGTAGGGGTTTCCGACGTAGTTGGACGTCAGGATACCGGACGAGGGGTCGTTGCTGCCCTGGTCGACGAAGTGGATGGGCACGGAGCCGCAGGTCGAGCAGCCGTGGTCGCCGAGCGCGTCGACGAGGTCCCGGATCTGCGCCAACGTGAGCGACGCCCCCTGCGGGAACAGGCACACGCCGCCGGTGCCGATGGACACGTCGGACGAGAGGCTGAGCTCGCCGCTCAGGCCGTCCGCCTCGGCGCTGACGCTGGCGCCCACCGTGATGGTCGCCGACGTGCCGATGCACACCACGTGGTCGCCGGCGTTGTACACCGTGCTCGAGTCCTTGTCCGTGGCCGCCAGGACGTCGTGCCACAGCTGCAGGATATTCGTGCCGCTGTGATTCTCGATCGTGGCCAGCCCGCAGAGGCCGGAGCCGCGGCAGTTGACTAGAGGAGGGGGACTGGAGTTAGTGAAGATCTTCAACTAAGGTAAAGGGGCTGGGGATATGCTACTTGCTTACTTCCTAGGGCACGGGGGTTCATCGGGTCGGCTGGGTTGGCGGACATGCCGGCGGGAAGGGCGAAGGTCGAGGCGACGAGGCCCGAGAATGCGAGGATGGTGTTCTTAACGGAAGACATTTTGATGGTAGAGTTTTTGAGTTGATGTTGGTAAATTATGGATTTGGGATGTGGCTGCGAGATGAAGTATGTTTGTAGAGTCGAAGAGAGAGGAGTCTTGATGGAATCTTTGTGTTGAGTGTTCTGATGAGCATACCAAAGCCGCGATGAACTTACCCTTATATACTTGATCTCGAGAGAATAGGGACCTTTGAATCTTGTTGTCATACCCACAAGAGGTTTCTAAATTTGGCACTGACGTATCATGAAGCCCAGTCTAGTGTAAGTCCTTTCAACTCCCAGATGGTACTTTGGAGGTTGAGGGCGTGTTACTGATCTCATGCGAGGTAGTTAGTTGCTGCAAGATAGCTCCGCATGGCGCCATCAAGCCTTGGGGCGTAACTAGCTGAGCCGCACCACCATCCTATTTGGTAAGAGATGCGCCAATTCGCTATAGACGTGGAGAGTTGAAAGGCGATCTCCTTAATATGTGAGAGTGTAGCGGAAACGTCCTATTGGGCGGCTCGTACTTAATTACAACTCCACAGCACTGCATTGTATCTTTTGACTGAAACACAAAACACACAATTTGAAAGTACGAAATAACATGGAATTTACATAAAAAATTGTTCCGTCGTGCTCAAACCATAGTGATGATGAACGCAAGCACCTCTATCTTCCTAATCGCTGCCACCAAGACAATGCATATCAACAATATCAACAAAATACTAGAGGCTAAATCCTTCATCATATCGGGCAATTGGTAGGTCACCCCTTCTTTGTGGCTGACCGGGTATACCCTACCAGCTTCCTCTCGTGGCGCTAAGTAGCCTTGGTAAATAGACAACTGCATCCAAGCTTGCTGGCATCAGCTCTGCATTTCGCTTAGGTACCGCGCCTCTAATTAGAATGCAAGTAGTTAAATATAGTCTGGCGAGAGGCATTGAACGTACGGCAAGGCGCGTTTGATGGCGTAAAAGGGAGGGAACTTGACCAGACTTCAGGCGCAGCGTCGGCTATTTCAGCCTCTCTCGCGAGCTGTCAACCTACCACAGTCATATAAGATACGCGGTAGAGTAATAGGTATATACAGCTTACATGTATCAACCATATGGGATGCTGCGCCTATTCACCAATGATATTTCCCACCCGACATGCTTGATAGTTGCATAATGTCACTTTCTCTGACCCTAACCTAAGTCGTAGATGGTAGCTTATATTTTAATAAGTGTTTTCATATAATCTGCTACTAGAGTAGAGGTTAAGTTAATTACATCTAAGTAGGTTGTAAAACTTATACTGGATGCCTGTATGTAAATCTGGGCCTAATAACTCGTATGCCGTCTCATGATACTGCAGATCCCCCACAGAGGAAGCGGCGCCGGCTTGGCAACCGGCTGGGTCTCCACCTTCGGTGGCCATACTGTCAGGATGCCCCGTTCCGGCTGCTACTCAAAGCCAAGTTGCCTTCTAGTGTGTTCTAGAAGATTCATATTACCCTCTAGGTAGTGTCTATGATAGTAAGGTATAGGGTATCTGGCATCATGCACCCGCGTTTGCGACTATGTAATCGCGAGTCTGTCCCTTATGGTAGGCACAATGGAGCTAAGAGCAGAGATCTACGCCAACCCTGAACTTGCAGCATCAACTACGTGGAGTAGTGAGTATTGATGGGTGTGTCTCCTGACAGATGCGACGCCGGGATACGTGCACCAATATATTCTTATGGATTACCTAGGGGGTCGTTTTTGGAAAAGGGGTTGACCCGTGCACGGCGACTGGTTCGACGTGTGCTATTTGGCTTTAGCCCTGGTGCTGTGGTCACCTTTTTCTTTCAGGAGGCACGCAATCAAGAATCTCACACCAGCTTAGTATCACGAGGCGCACCGAAAGGTCTCAAAAGATCAACTTTATTTGGCAGGGAATTATGAGAATAATAGTAAAGGACTATTTGTATACGCAGACACAGAGGCTTTTGTTCACTGAACCTTTCCCCTATCCCGACCTGCACTGTCAACTCTCCACCCAATGAGTTGGATCGAAAGGTTGGAACCCTGAGATGAGGTGATGCAGTCGGAGGCAGAAACCCTAATGCTCTGAGACGGGCTTCAAGCTGGTAAACTCCTTGAGCAATATTCTATAACTTCCCCAATCCCTAGATGGCAGCCGACGATGACTACCAATTTAGAAGATAGGTAGTTACCAGAGGCGCTTCCCACCATCTCCCGTCGGAAGATTGGAAGAAACTGGAGGTAGTGTTCGCGGATGAAGAAGGGGTTAATGAAACATCGGTGACAATAGAAGGTAAATTGTTAAATAAGGAGACAGGCGATGACAACCATCTAAGCCGTGACATGGTCTCTAGTCGTCGGGGCTGTGTAGGATAGAGGTGCTAGGGTGATAGGATCGGCCCGTGAGGAAATCTTTTTTTTTTTTCTTTTTTTCCTTTGATATCACGTTATAGGAGTCATATCCGGATTATGCAATGGGAATTATTCCCATTTGTATTGAATTGTATTTGGTTGCTGCACTGGTAAAGAGCGTACAAGTAATGATATATCAAAGAGTGAGCTCATACTGTAAACACTGCCACTCAAGGAAAGTAATGCTCCTGAACGGAGTTCCAGTTACCCATAAGCATGCATCTTACTAAGCCTGTACGGCAGTTCCGTTCAGCTTGCCGAGATCGAGGCGGCGGAAACCGCCCCTGCAGGCGACGTCGTTCTGGAGCTCGACCATGCGCTTCTGGTCGCCGGTGGGGTCGGCGGACTCGCCGTCGAGGTCCCAGGACAGGAAGGAGTTGGTGTAGTTGGGCGCGAAGCTCGGGTCGAGGACGCCGAGGCGCTTGCCGTAGCGCGTGACCTTGGCCCAGTCGCGCTGGACGTTCTTGAGGTCCCTGGAGAAGTAGGCGAAGGAGCGCTCGAAGATCTTGCGGTTCAGCTCCGTACCCATGACCGGCTTGAACTCGACGTACTCGGCGTACGCCCGCGCCGGCTCCGCCAGCACGAATTCCGTCGCGCGCTTGACCGCCCGCATGAACGCGCGCACCTTGTCCGGGTTCTCCGAGAGGAACTTCTCGTTGCCGATGTACAAGATCGTGCAGAAGCAGCAGCACCCAAGCTCCGCCAGCTCGTCGATGCGCAGCATCTGGACGTCGCTCTTGGGGCGGCCCTGGGCGTCGAGCCACTCCTCGAGCTCGACCATCTGGACGTTCTCGAGGCCAATGCCGGCATCGATCTCGCCCTTGATGATGGCCCTGGAGACGTTCATGCCGCAGCGGACAGCAGTGTAATCCGCCGGAGTCATGCCGTAGTGAGAAGTAAGCTCGTCGATTTGGATCTGGAATGATATTAGCGCAGTGCAAAGAGGCATAATGAAGGATCTTGTACCTTTCCGAATTCACCAACATAACCAATTCGCTTCCCTTTGAGGGTCTTGAAGTCAGTGGTGATGCCACTCTCCTTCAGATACACGACGCCAGTGAAAGGCTCATCCAGCAATGAACCAATGGAAAGCACTGGGAAGTTTCGAGCTTTTGCCTACACGTTTTTAGTTGACGTTCATCTCAAAGATGCTAGCTTGGCAGCTTACGGCTAGAGTGTGAATCATGGCCTTGAAGCCGAGGTCCACCTTTCCGGTACCGATGATCTCGGTGACATCCTGTGCTATATAAGCATCGCATCTACGGATTCATAATGCGGGATTTACTTGGAGACATACACTGGGGTCATTAGGCTCAAGCAGAGCGACCTTGATGCCTTCATCCTTGAAGTAGCCCTTCGCCTGAGCTAGGTAGAGGGGTGCATGGTACGGCGTCGCGTGCCTGCTATCGTTAGTAAGTGCTCATATCTAGCGAGACACCGCCATGCTTGCCAGTTGGTCAAGAAGGTGATCTTGTCGGTAGACATGGTGGATCAAGTAGAACTGCGATAGTCAATACTCCCCTGCTCCGTTAAAGGGGGGAAGGGGGGAAGCAGCATGTCCTTTCGCTGGAATTATCCAGATCAAGTTTGAACGGTGTAATCTCAGCCCTGATGCCTTTCACCCATCAGACCCTCCCCTCCGGAGAGGATAGCGGTCGTAGGGATCGAGAACATTGAGCACCCGCCATGCGTTAGAACAACGTTACCTTGATACTGAGATAGCTCCATGATGGCTGGTGCTCCCTAGGGCCATACCAATGGAATATGTCAAGGTGATTTGGTAATAGGAAAATATCGAGATAAATCGATGTGAGGGAAAAAGAAGTGTAACGGGAGCTCGGACAATGAGATGGTCTGCTCTTGAATAAATAGTACGAGAAGAGGGGTAGGCTGGTGGGTTACCGGGTGGGGGTCGATTATGCAGTCCATCATCATCTTGATATAAGCGATCGCCGACACGTCGCCGGCACGTCTCTTGAATGCGACGGTCTTCTTAAAACGGCAGTAGTTTGTCCTGGATTGAGTGTTAATAAATGATGACATGCTTTGGCGAGAAACATAAGAGTTCTGCCTGTCCATTTACATCTATGATGGTAGATTACCCTGGTCAAAGGGGGAGGGGGCTTTTCAGGTGTTACTATTAATCCTAACCCACTGATAGCCGCTCCTATTCCGGAGCTTCATTTCGCGAAAACTTGCTTCGCTCTAGAGGTGGCCTTATATTGGAGTCTCGAAAGATGTAATAATAGCAATGGTAGCATCATTCAAGATACTGTAACTGCTAGCGCGTGCGCTCTTTCACGTATATAAAACTGGCTGGTAGGAGAAAAGGGAGGGATCGTTTGATTATTCGACCACCTCCTACCTACAATCCATAAACTTCGAAGTAACACCCACAGTTGCCTCTTTGCGACCTTGGTTCTATTCAGGATATATTTCGTTTAGCTCACGACTGCAATCTTCAACATAATCTCCTAATGCGACGTTAGTCTCCGGCTCTGACATCTGCTCTTCATCAGATGTCTCTTTCTTTAAAACTACACCCAAGCCTGTAGCAGCGGCGATTTCTTTTGGGATAAGCATCTAGCCTCTTTCTCTTGCTTGACTTGCTTCATGCGTTCTTTCCAATAGCCTTCTATGAACTGTGAGAGTGACTGTCCTCGAGAATTGAACTTCTCCTTAAACTCGGCCATCAATTCTTCAAGCTCAATCAGGAGTGACTCATCTTCGTCGCGAATATGAGGGAAATCTGCACCATCTGTAGGACACGTATCACAGTGTCTGCGGTAGCTGGCGAACCTGATGTGAGGCTATTAGTAACCTCTCGAAAATAAGTAAAGTTTGGAGTACCGCTGGTAACCACTTCTGTGAATCCCATTTGTAGACAGCAGCTGCAGATAATAGGAAGACCTTCAGCGGACTACACCCATTGTCCAAATCAGAGCAGCCACACGCACAATTATCGCTGACATCCAAGCAACCTAATCTATGGACAAGATGGGCTGCTATATCCTTCGATGAATCATCGCTACAATAGATTTTGGATGTCCTCCTTCCAAGGCAACTGTCCAAAGTGGCTGTTATATAGGAAAGCACGGATCCGTCCTCGGAAGCACGAGGTTAGTAATGGACGCTCCATGATCAAGATACCATTCACATAACCCCGGATCATATCTTACGGACATGATTGGAGTGCGGTATTGATAGAAAATATCGGTGTCCCTAATCCCTAAACTGAAAGCAATTTTGATGCTGGGAATATTATGAAGCTGATGGTAGAGCGAGCTTGTCTTGGAACCATATATTAGTGGGGAAAGACGATAGTCGTCTGGACCTAATTGCAGTTCGTCTGAAGGGCAAATACCTCTAGATATAAGTTTTCGAAGTACTTGGGAAGCCGCATGATCCAACACAGACAAATCGCAGATGCCGATATCATCCAAAGCGGCCTCGCAGAGTTCGGCTCGCGCCACTTCCACTAGTTGTTCTCGCCACGGTTTTATATGATTCAGCAAAACGCTGGCAGCACTAGGACTCTCGCGACTGCACTTGCACGTGTGATGACTGTTCAGATTACAGCCACGCTCCAGTAGAACTTTGACGGATTCAGCACAAGGGCAGTTGTGGCATAACGCGCTAGGTTCCTGACTACTTTTCTGACAGACTTGAGCACTCGCAATCAATGCTAAATTCAATGGCGTTATGTAATCGAAAGCCAAACTTAACTCGGCGTCTGGAAAGCGATGGAGGAGTAGTTTAAGTCCCACCGGCCAGAAAACCGCAACATGAACTGCTGAAACACCGTCGAATACCAACAAATCTGCTGACGTTGGTAGCATTTGGAGTGTACTTTTTAACATAGATTCATCCATTGTCAGGAGAGATACGAGTAGGGGATCATCAAAACCTAATGCTATAAGAAGTTTAGCACATGACACATAAATGTGATTATTCAACTCACATTCCCGAATGCCGTCGTTTTCAGCAAGGCACGATCGAGCAACAGGATCTTCAAGGAATTCATACTGGGGCACTAAGCACCGCTCAGATTGTCCCTGGAAGCTTAGAAGAACTACTTCTTTCAAAACAGGCCGTGCATTAGTCTCGTGGTTTCCCCAGTAACGTATTAAAGTGTAACAGCAGGGCCTAATATACCTAAGGTATCAATCATCTACTCCGTTTTGCAGATTTATAGTTCTTACACTTACTCATGTGTTTGTAGTTTGCTGAGACTGGGTATACCAAGTTCCAATAGACTTGGTAAAATGGCTCGTACAATCAGTGAAAGCACCACCCGTGGGCTACTGTGGTCTTCATAATGGTGGAGTCAAAACTATAAGAATCAAACTCAGCATCACGCGACCCCAAAGAAGAAACAGTGTCACAAAGCTCACCAGATCGATATACTCCCCGATCAGCGTCAACCCTTCCACGCTGGTATCGTTTGGTGATGACGACCCGTTAGCGAAAATTCGTTACAATTTTGTTACTGCAACCTGGATAATTTGCTGATATGCTGCCTCTACATCTTTCTCGCTAGCGGGAAGCAGGTACTCTTCTTGAGTTCCTAAGATTTTGGTAGGCGCAAGCCAAAGTGCGAGATAATTTACAATGAGGAATGCAGGAGATCGTTTCGTATCCACCATTGCTGATTGAGCCAATACTAGCGCCACCGGCACCATTGCATCTGGTAAAACTCGCAACCATCGCGATGTTAAGAAATTGTTGCAATAAACCCGTGTATAGGATACTGGAAGTGTGTTCGTGGCTCGTCCCGGTCTTTTGGTACTTAGAACATCCCGGCTCGTGGTGGAAATCAATAATGGACTCGTCAAAACGTGTGAACATGAGCCATCCGAAAGACCACCGAATTACGCGACGATATGACCGACATCCCCAGAGGCCTCTATTTGCGATCACTTGATGTTTCCCGCCGCGACGACGTGATTCTAGTACTGTCCCCGCTGGTACACTCGGTAAGGGATGTCTGTCGGTAGTTAAGTCATCTTGCCAGTTCTTGAGAACATCGGGTTTCGACATCAGCGCATGAAGAAACTTTCTCTCGGGTGAGTTCTCGTTGGCGTAGGTAATGGCATCTTTCAACTCCCCCATCCTTTCCTTTAGCCTCCGGCCCTCATTTGCTGTTGCTGGTAATCTGCGGATAGGCTATGCAGGAGATTCACGCTGGAGGAGGTTTCGAGCTGAATCTGATTGATCCGCGGCACCGAAGGCCCCCCTTTTCCGTCCTCTCCGGGCCGCCGACCCACCCACCCCCACCTATTTCCTACCACTACGCCGCCACAGGCATCCACGCCGAGCGCCGCCGCGGCGAAGAACACGGCCCACGCGAACGCGACGCCCAGCGCGACCTGCGGGTAGTCGGTGATGCGCTTCATCGGCGTGGACACGGCGCCGCGGGCCAGCGGCCGGTGCCGGGTGCGAGCGCTGGTCCGTGGTGTCGTTCCAAGTGCAGGCGGCGCCGCGAAGGAGGGAAGTAGGGGGTGGAGGGGGAGAGGAAATGCAGGAGCTGAAGGCGAGGCCGATCAGGTACGGGAAGTAGAAGGCGTAGAGGCCGGCTGGGCGGTCGAGGCGCATGAGCTGCGCGTACGGGATCATGGACCGTGGGAGTAAGGAGAGGAGGCCGGTGGTCGGGTCTGAGTATGAAGGTAGCTGCGGGAAAAGATTGAGATCCTGGTCTTTAGCTGGTGGCGAAATCGAAGTTGCTTTGGATGGGACCATGGTCTTGGACATCTTGGATGAGAAGATTCCGGTGTCTTGTTTGGAAATCCCGGAAAGGGGGCTTCTACTACATGTCAAGGGTCGATATTTGAGCAGGATATATTTTAGAAAGGGACGAGTGATAAGAAAAAAAGCTTGCCAGTTCTCAATCAATGTTGGAGGTATTATTTGATCGACCAATTTCTATTTTTATATACCTAGATATCTGGTATTGTTACAACATGATTATACACTATGTACGATGGTCCATTTGACCAATGTAGGAGAGAATATAGCGCTGCGCGATCTGTCATGTTCCCATTGGGTCTTACTCTTTTCTGTCCTTTTTATTACCAACCGTTATAGTATAGATGAAAGCATCTCTTCTATAGACAGTCGATGCAGTTTTAAGTAGTTTGATATATCAATTTTCGCATATGCAGTCCGTTACATACCGCCGAAATCTCTCAAGCGCAAAATATTATCTTCAGCGGTCCATGATAATATCATTGGTGACTGAGTTCTTCGGCACATAGATTAAACCGGATCCAGTACGATGAATAATGAAGCGAGAAGGTAACATAATACTGCAGAAAGTCTGCCGTGGTGTTTGGATGTAAAACGCTCTCATCCATGGGTCTTGATCTAATTGGTCAGGGACATACTGAGAAACAATGCTACCGACATATGCATATAGATCTCATACATCCAATAAGGAACCTCCCATGGTGCCAAAGAATCACGTTGGTGGTGTGTGTGGATGACAGTAGGCCAGGTATGCACCTAAGATAAGCTGAAACCCCAAGGGTTAACTCTCAACCGTAAAACTGACGAGAAAGAAAAGGGCACGCCCTTCTTGATGCATGATTCTTGATGCATGAATGCCGAAACTATAAGCCTATAGGATGGAATAGATGCAGCGGAGTTCACATAGATCTGATGATTGTAGTACACCGGGATACATTGCACGTAATATGGCAACTGGGCTTCACGAGGACGATAGGTGAGTGATTCTAGTTATTCTCAATCAGTTTCTGTGATTTCCTACAGTGCCAAGAGAAATCCACTTTAGGGAAATGCAATAGTTTCCCCCCCTTTCGCCAGGCACAAGTCAATCCTCTCCGAAATATATAGGCACCCAAGGTACCTCCCTATAACTTTGTGTTGGAATTAGGTGGCTGGTAAATCAGTGGCAGGTACGGCCCACAACATGTGGCCATTATATGCAGGGATATCATTTCTGTAGTCTTTAAGGGTTAGTTGCTATTCATCATCCTCAAGCGCTCACATCTTCAGCTTCGGGTCTCAATAATCAACATACCTCTTAGAAAAGAGACAGCAAGGGCAATCCGGGCCTGTTATTCTTCTTCTTCTTCCCGTCCTTTCCCCCTTTCATCTTCCTCTTGTCTCCCGGTATGGGTGCTGTATTCCACAGCGTGAAGTTGTAATAGCGAGCGGCAAACCCGCCAAAGTCTTTCAGTTTCTCATATTCCCAGATTTTCTTTCTATTATCACTGCTCGCTATGCCCCGCGCTTCTTGGCATCGGACGAGCTTCTTCACCTCGATCCCTTCTCGTCTGAGCGTGCTCGGGCCAACTTGGGTCCTCGACCATGGGAACTTGGGCTCCCCGGGCACAGCAAAGTGCATTAGATTATTTTGCTTACGAAGGTCGTCGAAGTAGTAGCTTTTGATCCCGCTTTCTTGGCTTGCGACGTACTGAAGGATGGGGGCGTAATGTCCCGATGTCAAGGAGATGTATTCTAGCGCCAGCGTTGTCGGACGCACAACCTGAAGAAAGTGTAACAGGTCTGGCCCCGATACGAAGAGACCGCGCAGGGTGCAAGTCTTGAGATTCGTGGCTAACAGCGGCGGTGCGCTGTGAGGGTCTGGCAACGACAAGTTGGTTGCTATGTGGGTTTGCTCGTTGTCATGTTTGGGTACGGAGTACCAGTGAAAATCGAGATCCTCGAGCTCGTTCATGAATGTCAGGCCGTGCATTATGACTTGCATAACATGACGAACACATCTACGTTGGATATAATCCCTGTCGTGTAATCTGACCGGCTGTAGGGCGTCCTCGAGGTAGAGAACCGTGTTAAACTCGGGCTCGAGCGACAAGGATATCGTCAGGCGTTTCAGCGATCTAAAGATTTGGACCTGACAGATGGTGAGCTCCTCAGCGAATGCCATGAAGGCATCGTATCTCAAGCTGCATCCGGTGTTGCTGCCGAAGATATCTAGGTGGTCGCGAACGGGCATTTGGGCTTTCCATAACGCTTTCATCGCTAAGGAGAAGGACTGGTTTGCCACGTTCCAAATCGAACGGTAAGACCGAAACTCTTCAGGAACATGAGCCGTCCCCATTATATCGACGGCGGGGACGACGCGGAGGGTTAGCGAGGACAGTCCATAATCCTCGGAAGAAAACTGTCGTAAGTTCTGAAATGCCTTCACCAAGTATGGAAAAAGATACCAATAGTGAAAAGGCTTGTATTTCTTCTTCTTTTCCGACCTGCGCCTGTACGTTCGGTTGCTGTACACGTGCGCTTGAAGTGTGAGGTGCTTGAGACGGCGGGCGAGTGGGCTGATACGGGTCAAGTAGATGAACTCGAAGATGGAGTCGGGCAAGAGGTCGAGGGTTTTGTGCTCGAAGTAGGCAGCAAAGCGATAGGAAGCCTTGCCGCAGATATTACGGTGCGTCAGTCGGAGAGAGCCGATGTCTTTGGGCCCCAAATACTTGGTAATTTCCTGAATCAGCTCACGCGGGAAAGCCTCGAGTTTCGGAATCGGTTTTGGCCAGGCGCACGCCATTGTTCGAAGTGACCGTGGAGGCGCAACAGAGAAGTATGAGTGCAGGGAAATATTCAATTCCCACCAAACTGCGCAGGTGATACGCAATGCGTTGAGAAGCAATGCGGAAGTGACGCGACAAGGAGATGGAAGATGGCCTCATAAAAGGTGGGGAGCGAAGTGCATCGAAGGTGGCGAAAGTGCAGATTGGACGATGGGACTCGTAGCTAAGAAGTTAAACCAGACGTTGGCCCGTTTAAGGAAAGAAGAATTGATGAAGTCACTGGGGTAGCATTGAGCACCCAGATGAATTGGCCAAATGTTTAGCAGGTGGCGTTTGAATGGCATCCAAGTGAAGGGAAAATTTTGCAAACGAGTGGCATAGATAGCGGCTACCTCGACCTTACCTTCCTGGAAACACTTTATTGGTAAGTTAGACCTGAACCTTGTGCAAGTCAAATATTTCGGATGGAAGTTCGCAAAACCCCTGGAGAGCAACTGCATCATTAATACACGATGAAATTCCGTGGTAAGGGCATCTACACTAATTCTCGACTCGAGCGTCATAGCCTAGCCTGATGCGAACGAAAAGTACTCGAATTGTCAATCCACTATCACGCTGCCGAAGTTGAAGCTGAAACTTCTGATCTTGGAAGGTTGACATTGGTAACAAAACATATTCCTGTCCTAACCTTCAACCACCAGTTTCTGAGCCGAAACACCCTTTTTGAGAATATCCAGCGCTTCCTGAATTCCCTCGACACCCTTTGTCGATACAATTTTCGGCGACGGGGCAATCTTGTACACACCCTTCGCCAACGCCTCCACCATGTATCCGCCAAACGTAACAGGGAGAGTTTCGTCAAAACTCTTGCCAAATACCATCTTAGCATTGACGCCCTCCGGTGCGTACCCTGGTTTAATCGGCACGGAAGAGGAGACAGATGGCTTGTCCTTGGACATATGCGCGATCAGGCAAGCATCTTTCGAGTCCCCGGCGGCAACGTATATGCCCGCGCATGTCCCTTTGTCGAGCCCAGCGACGATGTCCTTGACGACCGAGGAGCTGTTGTAATCGAAAGCTTCGCGTGCGCCAAGGCCCTTGACGTATTCAAAGTTGCGAGGGGAACAAGCCGTGATGACATCGAAGCCAGCAGCCTTGGCAAACTGGATACCGTTGCTGCCAGCAGCCGAGCTTCCTCCCCAGACCAAGACGGTCTTGCCAGTACCGGTAGGGTTGAGAGAGGGGAAAGGTAGCCCTAGGTAATCCTTCCCGAACAGCCCAAAGGAGGATGTGGTCATGCACAGTGGGAAGACGCAAGCTTCGCTGAAGGAGACGGACTCGGGGATTTTGGCGGCTAAGGTGTGGTCGAGAGTAACGTAGTCCTGAAAGCCGTTGTTGACGGAGAAGCCGAACACGCGATCACCAATGTTGAACTTGGAGGCGGCCGTAGAGCCGACGGCCTCCACGATGCCGGCGACATCCTGGCCCAAAATGATCGGATAAGTCCAATGGCCTAGGGCCTGGTCTTGAAGTATGGCATCGGCGGGGTTCAACGCCCAAGAGCGAACCTTGATTCGAATCTGGTGGTCCTCGAGCTGCGTCGGTATTGGGCCCTCGCGAACGACCCCAGGTACGCCTGGCTTGTCTTGCCAAAGAATGCGATTAATAGACATCTTCAACGAATAACTGGGGAGACGAGCTTCGAGGCAGGAAATTCAACGCAAGTTTCTGAACACGAACGGCGTACGTAAGGATTCATATCTAATCTGATAGAGCTTGGTAGCAAAACGAGTATTTATGTTAAACGCCATATTTGCCCAGGGCGGAGATAACTACAAAGCAGTACTGACCCCTGAAAGAGGTGGAGCCTGGGATTAGAGTCGATCCGGACTTAAAAATCCGGATTCCAATTTCTACTAAAATAGTTAGGTTACCGATAGGATTGTCTAAATTTAATCTATTTAGATGGCTTTGAAGCGAAAAGTTGAGGTTATTGGCGCGTTATCATTGTCTGTGTACTAAGAAATTATAACATACCTAATGGAGTGTAAGAATTGATTAGGTAAAATGGCCATTAGCTTTCATGAATGACAATTACAACAACTACCTAGGCAACTGAGTATCTACCTCCTAAGCAATTGACTCAGATACACGGCATATATCATATAGTAGTATCATCAAGCGTATTTTTCTTGAATAGCTTTCACTTTCAACCTTTTCTTTCGATTTCCAAGTAATTGTGCCCCTAATTACATCATCAAGGCAGCTGGACTAGTGTATACGGGGTTGAGTCTACAACTACCACCAAGTTCTGCGGCTTTAGGACTCATTAGAAGCCCGCAGGCAAGCTGTTAGGGATTATATCAAGTCCGTGAGGAGATATCGGAGTAGACTGGACTTAAAAATTGCGGCTGAGATCTTTCAAACAGGCAACGGGACATATTTTTCCTATTTAAGGTAGAGCACATGTGGGTACATTAGCATGAAGATCTAGCTTAAATATAGCTAATCAAATCGATAGATTCTTCTGGGGAATAATTCCAATTGGGCGGACTTGCTAGTTTCTTAGAATTTGGATATGATGTATAGGAGTGTGTCTAATTGCCAGTTGAAAAGATAATATCATAATCACTTTGATGGTTCATATCAGGATGAGTGAGCGATGGGTGCATTGGTCCTATTACTTTGACCATTATGAGTCGCGGAGGCAATAGCATGTCTGATATAGATTTGTTCTATCAACGGGAAGAGCGGTTAGTTTCTGTCGGCAATGCAATACATAATATTATGCGTACATGGGTATCATGCAGAGATCAACCAAGTTCCAGGGCTATAAGGAAAATTCTTTCCCTCCTTTATTTCTATTCCTAAGGACTTCGGGATCAAAGCGAGTTATTATTAAATTGAATATGTAATACTTCAATCATGTGAAATGAGCGCTTGTAACAAATGGTAGCTCGGCTGGCTTAGGCAGGTAATTTACTTTAAATTATATCAATCGAAGAATATATATCATTTCTACTTATATGGAATAAATGTAGCATATTTAAAATGCAAGCATGACCTTCCTCTTGGATATATCCGGTGAGGATGTGGCATAAGCTACGCGTCTAGCATCACCAATATTCTTTTGACGCTACCCTTTTCAATTAGTAAGCTTATACAGAGCGTAACCTTGGAAACGCATGTCCAAAAGAGTGAAATTGCCAGATACAACAACAACTACCGATGTTGAATGGGTATGGCTCTTGGGAGTATACTTTCATCCTTTCTTTACTTTCCTTTGATTGAGGTGACCTCGATGCGGTGTTGTCAATAGTTACAGTACTAAGAGAGGGCTGAGGATACACTGTATTGGGAATCCATAGGTACCTTGCGCAGCGCAAGGGGGTGGAGCGAAACTCGCTCGTATTACATTTCTTAAGTAAGAGAGGATGACATGTTTACTACAAAGGAGAATAACAGCACAATACCCCCCTCCCTCACCCAATCTGATCCTCAAAGAACATCTCTAAACATATCGTAATCCTCATCAGAAGTTCTCTCGGAGAATCAACATTACCATCATGATTACTACGTTAAGTTGTCTCTTACTCACTACCGAAAACCTGAGCATACTCATAAGGCTTTCATGAAATAGATTGTTGAGAAGCACCTACCGCTCGCTATTCCGGCCTTTAAAAGATGCAGGGTCCTTATTTACTCCTGCACAGGTTTTCTTTAGTAATTAACATAACTGTATCACTAATAGTAGGAATAGTCTGACACTCGGGCTATTATGAATACGGAATTGAAGGCTAGTATAGGCGGGCATAGAACAACATAGGACTATGCTAATTTCGACCGCTTCATTAAGTACACTCTAAACAACATTAAAAAAATTGGCAAGTTCCTCGCAAATCTCGGTTAGGCCAAGTCTATCAACCACCAAGAGGAGTGGGTTAATACCAGCAAGGCTTTGATGTCTATCGGCTACATCACACCGTAGTCGGGCGAGGTGGTAAATGTCCCGCGCTTGTAGTTAGGTAGTTCTTTAACCAGGTTAGGAAGCCAACCATCCGCCTATTATGCAAGGTTCTCATATATTGAAAGCACCCACATCAAGAAACTGTGTGCGTATCCGCTCCAGAAACATCCCAGTAGGACATGTGAAAATGTCAAGTGGCGTGTCAAGGTGCATGCATATAGAAAGGAGACCGCGACCATTCCTATAGACCGTGGTATCCTTGATACCAATATTAAGAAGTTTTGTATAGTGTCGCTTGGATCAATTGGAACGGACCGATCTTAACCCCCGGTAAAGGGCTATGTAAAAGCCTCAAGGGCTGTATTCAGGGCCATGCACAATTAACGCAACCATGTCCCCAAAGGAAACCAAGAAATCTAAGGTCTAACCATTAGTGATAAGTTACCTAGATAGTAAGTAACGGCGAATATGTCACGCAAGAAGATTATTTATGGGGATGCTGCTTCCCTACTTGGTTGCAATTAGGGAAAGAGGATCTGAGCTCAATGTGTTGTCTGACGATCTGCATGGCCAATCAATATGGATTGCTAACCATTCCTTCCGCCTAAGTATCTGTTGTGTTCATGATTCAGTAACAGACCTATCATGAAAGATAACAAAGCTTCCCGCTTTCCGATGCGAGGCTAACTAATACGGCAACATGGACAAGATATAGTCCTGATTAGGGACAACTTTGGGAGGTAGGTATACTTAGACCAATGTCTTTGCTAGAAGCTATACTCATCGTCCAATATTATGTTCAATTGCTGAACTATATTATCGTGAAATGTTTTATCAGGCTTTTTGGTGGCAGTTTTCTATTTTTGGAAGGGCTAACTCCAAGGCTTGGAATGAGAGGTAAATTCAACTAATAGTTCCCTAAGGCCTTAAAGTCCTTGACCCCCCTTTATCTATTTCGAGGGGAGTAATAGCAACCTATTCATGTCCGGGTCCTGACAGTCCTAATCATTCTATCTAGGCGGCGATCCTGATAGCTAAACGCTGGTGACGCCTTGTGGCTGCCTCGCATGACGCCTCCATCGCCAACCAGCCTTTTTATAGCTTCATAATGACATCGCACCTCATTTATAATATCTCTTCTGATCATACTTAACCACTTCCATACCTACCTAGGTACCTAAATGTCGTTTTTTTTTTTGGATAAATTATGGAGCGGCACCACCGCTACGTTCTCGCCCTCTAGTTATCTTTGGATATGACAATGTTGCCTGGTAGCAGATGTTTTCTAATCTAACTAATTTTGGACTCATTCGCACATACGGATCCTGGGATTCGCGCCGGGAACGCCTGGACGCCAGCGTTTATAAATCTGAAATGCAATTTTAAACGATGCACAAGCTTACAACATGCAGTCTGGCAGTCTTGGCATTGGGCCGGCAGCGCCAGTGTTCTATCGGCTGTCGGCTTGGGCCCGAAAGATCGGCCATCAAGAAAGCGGGATGCTGCTTCCGATGGTCCTTGCTACTTGCGTTGCAGACCTGCAAGGTCTCCGCCATCTTCCTGGCCCCGGACTTAGCAACGCGGCATTACTGGGCTTTAGCAACTTCTTGGTGAGCAGACTCGCCAGCCCGCTCTTACCAAGATCCGGTGCGCTCACGTTGCCCAAGTCTGTGCTCATTGTGTCGGGTCTCCTTTCAGCCGGGGGGTTTACACGCTATTGTCCGCGACTTGTTCTCTGTCGACTGTTTTCATCCCGGTGGCTGCAGCACAGGCGGAGTACTATGTACGTCGCGCATGTTCAAAATGTACCCCTGATTCTTCTAGGTGGGGCAGGATTTTCAGCGGCCCCTCCCAAATTTGGGGCTAGCTCCCAACATTTGCCTGATGATATGCGAGTTTCTATGTTTGCCATATCACCATGACGGCTTGCGGCGTCTGCGACGGGCTGCAGGTCCCAACTTGAAAGCAGAGGAGACCAGTCGTCCGGAATCGTATCGTCTCCGTACCTTTAGTGCGTCTCACAGACTTTGAGGCTGGGTTGCGCTACTTGCCGCTTGATCTGGGAAGTCCTGGTGCACTTTGACAGCAACTCCGTTCTCGAAGCACTTCTACAGATATCACCATCCTCGCCATCTTCGCTTGAAAGTGACGATAGCGACGACGATGCCATTTATTTGGAACTCAGTGGTGTGCTCGGGCAGACGTTAATATTGGAATACGTCGAGTTGCCCCCTGAAGTCTACTCACCATCCCTGGAGGTGTTCTCTCACGGAGGTGCGCAGCAACGGTTTAAAACTACCAACCTGGTAATCCAGCTCAGAATCATCTAACTGTCCTCCCAGACATATCGGATAGTCTTCGAATTATCGGTCCGGCTAACCAAGTTCAAACGGATCTCGACCTCCAGCGACGCGTCTGATTGGATACGAGAAGCTGCGAGAATGGCAGAGGTGTATGAAAATGCTTCACTTACCATCGCCACCGACGCGGCGGTAGATCCCACGAGGGATATCTTGACACCCAGACGAGTGGACTTGGTGTCTACTATAGATACCATGAGCAACGCAATGGCGGCACAGCGCCCTTGCAGAAGGGAAGCTATCGAGGAACTTTCGGTTATTGATAGACTCGGTAAAATGAATACGGTAAATGCGCGCGAGCCTCTCTCTCATACGGATATCGCTTTGCCCAGAAGCCACCACGACCCGCGCCTGGACGCTTCAGGAGCGCCTGCTCTCGCGCCGCACACTTCACGTCACTGCATCTTAGCTCATATGGGAGTGCAGAACTACCCTTTATTGCGAGTGCGGTACCATCGCCCAGGTCATGGAGTATCTGAGCGATGGCTCTAGCCCGAAGATCGGCTTCGACAGGGCTATGCACGATATCATCGAAGAGAGCAAAAGTTGTCTACTGCCTCCCGAGACCCCGCACCTGAACCACCACCAGCAGAAGCTGCTCGTGCCTAAGGCCACTCGCGCATGGACCATGCTCATCGGCGAATACAGTAATCGCACGCTGACATTCGAGTCCGATAGGCTGCCGGCCATATTGGCGCTGGCACGGCGGTTCTCGTTGGCCGACGAGCTGCCCGCTGCGCGTACCTATCTCGCGGGACTGTGGCTCGAGGATTTCCCTGGCTCCTGTGCTGGCGTACATTTGGGCGGCGCTTCGAGGAACGCCCCGACGTCTACTGCGGGCCGTCATGATCGTGGGTCTCCATCATTACCCCGTGATATGGTACACGCAGATCTACGACGCGCTAAGCAAGGTGGAGATCCTACACGCGACTACATTCCCGGAAGGGGTAGACAACCCATTCGGAAGGGTTAAGGGCGCGCAGAATGTTGTCAGGGGCCAGGTGCAGAAGGCAAAGGTCTGTTTCGACGTAGGTATCAAACAACGACGTTTCTGCTTGTGGCTTTCTGGGGCGACGGTTGAAACGGTTAACTATTATTCAGAAGCAAATTCTGAAACGCATCTCCATGCGATTCGCGAGTGACGATCTCGTATATCTAGACAGCTATGGAATTATCCACGGATCTATCAACGCCGTTATGCATGCAAGCTCATACTTTGGTTAATCTGGACCCGACTTGCCATAGCCCCAGGAATAATTTAGCTGAATGCGGCTATACTCGGTGAACATAGGCCGAAGACCTAAGCAGTTTCTTCTTCTTCCTTAATCTTCCGTCCCGACCTCTTGCATTGTCGATGAAGAGAAGACCTCCTGGTAGTCCAAAGACCACGGAGAAGATAAGAGTGAAGCTTCCATTGGTGGAGCCGGGTACCGGGATTCCGTGACAACTTAGCGCTGTCGCGTTTGCACTCCACCACTCCACCTGGTGCTGATAAGCAATTGCAATCGTGTGGTAATACAAGCATTGAAAGAAATGTGTAATACTGCTAATCTCCATTAGTAATAAACGAGGCTCGTATAGGTGTTTGAAATATCTACCTAGGAGTAGGAGGTAGGAGGTAAGTAATACGTCGTAGTGCTAATTTTACCTTGTATGTCTGTCTACCACATCTACCACCCAGCCCACCTTTGCCTGGAACAATGATGGCGATCTCTAGCTCCGTCAAGGCGAAGCCATACACCTGGCCGCACGATTCATCATTTGGTGCCAAGACGAGCGCCTTGATAGTCATAGACATGCAGGTAGACTTCTGCTCGCCGGGCGGCTACCTGGATTTCCAAGGTATCTCGATCAAGCCCATGAGGGACATCATCCCGCAGATACAGTCGCTCATCGGGGTTTTCCGCGCGGCCGGGTGCGCCATCTACCACACCCGGGAAGGCCACAGGCCGGACCTATCTACGCTCTCCAGCCGCGAGCTCTGGCGCAGCCGAAACAACCCCAGCGGCAAAGGCATCGGCGATCACGGCCCCAACGGGAGGCTGCTGGTCCGCGGGGAGAAGGGCCACGACATCATCCCGGAGCTGGCGCCTCTCCCGTCGGAGCCCATTATCGACAAGCCCGGCAGAAGCGCCTTTCAACACACCGACTTGAAACTCTTGCTCGACAACCGTGGTGTCAAGAATCTTGTTATTTGCGGCGTCACCACAGATGTGTGCGTGACGACGACGATGAGGGACGCCAGTAAGCTTTTCTTTTTTCCTGATATCATCATTATTATTATTCATTATCGATAGTATAGCGCTGATGCCGTGACAGATGACATGGGCCTCGACTGCGTCATTGTCTCGGACGCTACAGCCACAGGACGCAAAGACCTACATGAGGCTTCCCTGGGGACCATCTGCGAAGAAGGCGGTATTTTTGGCGCAGTCACAACCACTAGCGACATCCTCGACGCGTTCTCATAGATATCAATATTAGGCAATATACCTGAGGCACCTTCCACATCTTATTTTTCATTTCCGGCAGCATCCTCAGCGAGTGGTGTATGATTGACATACTGCTACTGTGAAGACCACTTATTATATAACTTGGATGTCTACACCACTGCTGCTGTGGATCTGCCCGCAGGCGTGACCCAGGACTCCTTGAACATCTGCCATCCTGCCGCTCGAGCCTCCCACGTCGCGTGCACCGCGCAACCGTACGACCGGCAGTTCTCCCTTGCCCGGCCGTCATGTAACCCCAGATCTTGCCGCCCTGGGGCTGCACCGCCTGTGCCGTCTGTGAGCGCGGTAGCGTCGAGAAGCGGATGTTGACGTATTTCGACTAAAAGTTTTATTTCTTTCACATCGGTGAATACCAAACATTCTAGGACGTTCTTTTAGATGTATCGATCAATTCCATCACCGGACAGGTACGCTGTGGAAGGCAAAGGGAATAATTAACTATGTGCTATTGAAGCTACATAATCATAAAGGCATCCACCATGTTAATCGCTATAAGTATCATGATTCGCTGGGTTGCTGCAGTAAAGGCGTCGCTTCCGAAGGATTGTCCTTAGCAACCTTGCCATCTTCCGCATTCGCAGCATCCTGCTGCTTCGGCGGTAGCCGTAGAAACTTGCCGCCGTCGACCTTCTTCACCACCCAGGAGCCCTCCTCCCGGGCCGATACAAAAAATTCCTGGTTCTCCTCGAAGCTCCTCCCGCCCGTCTCGGGCGAGAAGCACCAGGTCCACCAGCCGGCGAAGACGTTAGTAACGGTGAACACCAGGAACAGCCAGTACTTTAGGTAGTTGAAGCCAAGCGGGGTCAGGAACGTGACGGCGAAGTTGGCGAGGCCCCAGACGATAACGCTGATGGCGCTGCCCTGCGCGCGGGCCCCGCTCGGGTAGATCTCCGTCGGGATCAGCCAGACGGTCGCCAACCAGCAGACACCGAAAATTGACGTCGATGCGATGAGAACTGCCGATCCGAGTATCTCCATTATTAGATTCGGTTCGTGAAAGAAGTCCAAGGCGAGACCGCCAAAAATGGCTAAGAGTCCGAAGCAAGTTGCTAAGCCCATGGAACCCCAACACATGAGCTTTCTCCGTCCCACCACATCAATGGACATCCAAGCTCCTCTCATTGCTATCATGTAGATGAAGTAGTTAATGAGAGTCAATATTTCTGCCCACTGCACATTCAGTCCCAGAAGCTCGAATATCTGGGGGCCGTATACAGAGACAGCCCCGAAACCTGTCAAGGCCTGGTTGACCTGGCCCATAATGGTTACCATGGTGGGATGGAACTGACTCTCATCCGGGTTGAGCATATCCATGTATCCGATTTTCTCGTCCGTCTCCTGCTGCTGGGCCCAGTGGAGTTCGTCAAAAACTTCGCCTGCCCGAACCTCCCTGTGAAGAGCGACGAGTGCTTCTCTAGCTTCGTCCATCCTATCCTGGCTAATAAGCCAACGCGGCGATTCCGGCAAACTCTTAATTATAAAGATTAAAACCCACGGAAATACCTGCATGATGACGATGGGAAGACGCCAGGCCCATTGGCTATCTTTCCCTAGCCATAGAGTCAATACCCAGTTGAGTGCGAAGGCCAGAAACAACCCCCCAATGTTTGCCTGGAATTCCTTAGCCACTGTGGGTGCAGTATATTAGTTGTCATGTCTAGGTACCTATGTGTCCAGGTAGTGCTAAATGCGATTGCTAAAATACGTATATAGAAGACACTTACAAGCTGTACCACGAGCGCCGTCCTTAGAAAGCTCCGAGCTGTAGACAGGTATGGTGGCGTCAATGCCACCAACGCCGAGTCCTAGCACGACACGTCCAAAAAACATCAATGCAAGGGAACCACCACACCATGTGGCATCCGACTTCCATGGGAAAAGCCCAGAAACGAACATGAGAAGGTTTCCGACTATGGTGGTGTAAAGACAGGCGCTAATGGCTCGTTTTCTTCCCTTCTCGTCAGCCCAGTAAGAGGCTGCGATGGCACCAAGTAGGCATCCGACATAGTACACCGAGACGATGACGCCGACCAGGCTCGAGTCCTCTGAGATACCCATGGTGCGAAGGTAGGAACGGTTTGTGTTGACAAGCGACATCATGCCCTGATCATAGCCGTACAAGGCGATGGCTATACTCGAGAAACGGACAACAGCCCTGTCTTGCGAGACCCATTGTTCGGACTGGGGTGGATTGTCAGAATCTGGAGGAGGTGAATTAGGCATCCTCGCGAGACTAGAGCCACGGACTTCGAGGCTGAAAAGAACGAAGTAAGAAAGAAAGCGACGAGTGTGACAGAATCCTAGAAATAAACGAAGTACTAAGAACCAGGAAATATACACCCGACAGAGTCAGGATGTGAATAACATCTAGACCATCTCAAACCCATCCGAGCGAGAAGAATTCTGATCAGAGTGGGGATCTAGACAATACCCGCGCCGACCACCGATCGGAATCGAGTTACTTACCAGAGCACTGGTCCATCAAGTAGCGTAACCTAGGAACATCGCGACTCGGAACATGACATCATGTTTATGTGGACCAAGATGTAGCAGTCTCATTGGTCAATTGGTTATCGCGATCGCGCCCCTTATCAATCTTGTCAGCTTGAATTGCTGACAAAGGTGATCCGAGTTGCAAATGCCCATGCTACTTTAGTACTTGCCCATCATGCATAGACATGACGTCAGAGGCTTGCGGTGAACTGGCGACTAGTCATTTAACGGTTAGTACTTATAGATTTGCAAAAAAAAAATATATAATTAAATAAAATACGACGGATTATTTAATTAAAATTTATTATATTAATAAAATATAATATATTTAATAAATTAATTATAATTTTAATATAATATATTTATTATAATTATAAAAAATTTAATATTTTTAATTTTTATAATTATTATTTTATAAAATTTTAATATATTTATTATAATTTTAATATTATTTAAAATTAAATTTAAAATTATAAT
>MU376211.1:201377-230993 GCA_022495205.1 Hypoxylon sp. FL1150 | reverse complement strand
TAATTTATTATATAAATTATTTTTAATAATTTATTTATTTAAAATAAATTTAAATTAATTATATATATTATATTTATATTATTATTATATAATAAATTTTTTTTTTTATAAATATATTATTTATAAAAATTTTATTTTTTAATATTATTAAAAATTAAATAAATTTAATATAAATTAATAAAAAAATTATAAATATAATAAAATATTAAAATTTTATATATATATAATTAAAAAGAAATAATTAATTATAAATATATATTAAAATATATATTAATAAAATAAATTAAATTTTTAAAATAATATAATTTTTAAATTTTATATTTATAATATTTTATATATATTATTTTTTATAATATCGGAATGTAATTATCGTGGTTATCGTAATTACTATGGTCCGGCTAGCGTGGCTGGCACGTGCGCTAGCGCGGGGCAACTAATAAAATAATATAAAATTACATATCTTTTAATTTTATATAATTTAATTTTCTTTTTTTTTTATATATTAAAAATAAATATTAATCCGAATTTATTTATAATATTATATTATATTATTATTTTATTATTATTTTATTTAATTAATATATAATTTTTAAATTAATTTTTTTAATATATATATTAAAATTAATAAAAAAAATCGTAATTATATTATATAAAAAAATAAAAAAAAAATAAAAAATTTATTAATATTAAAATATATAATATATAATATATATATAATATATATATAAAATTTTATATATATATATTAAAATTATATTAATTAATTATATAAAAATTTAAATAAAATATTTAAATTTCATAATTATATATAATTAATTAAATATTATTAATATTATTTTTTTTTTTATATTTTTTTTTATTATATATTTTTATTTAATTATTTTAATAATTTAATAATAATAAATAAATTTATATAAAAATTTTATATAAATAATATATATATAATATATTTATTAATTTATATATTTTATATATTTTAATTTTTTAATATAATAATTTTTAAATTTTTAAAATAAATATATTATAAAATTTTAAAAATTTATATAATATAATATTTAATATAATTTATTTTATTATTATTATTAAATTTATTTAAAAATTTTAATTTAATTAAATATTAAAATAAAATAATATAAATTAAAATTATAATTAATTAAATTTTTACGAAATTTTTTAATTATAATTTAAAATTATTAATTTAATTAAATAATTAATATATTTTTTAATAATATAAAAAATATATGAATTATTTTTTAAATTAAATAAAAAAAATTTTATATAATTAATTAATTTTATAATAAATTATATTTATTTATTTAATTAAATTTTAATTTTTATATAAAATATTAATTATTTAAAAAAATTAATAAAATTTTAAATAAAAAAATATTTAATTAATTATATAAAAATATAAAATTTAAATATTTTAAATTTATATTAATAATATTTAAATTTAAAAATATAAAAAAATTAAAATAAATTTAATAATAAATTTATAAATATTTAAAAAATTAAAAAAAATTAATTAATTATTAAAAAAATTATCAAATATTTAAATGCTTTATTTAATAATATTAAATTATTTATTAATATTAAATTTTATATTGAAATTACTAATTAAAAAGTGGTAATAGGGGGGAGGTTTTAGATTCTAAGTGGCCTGAATGTGGGATGGCCCATATCTAGTAAAATTGAATTAGTTCTGTTGGGTATATCTTCTACTAGGCTGTGTTGGTATACGGATAGCATTGACAATTCGTTTATGGTCGACTTCGTCCCCGGGCGTCCGGGTTTAGCTATATGCTCAGGCGGCAGTGGTCACGGCTTCAATTTTTTACCAATTCTTGGTCGTGAGGTCGTGAAGATTCTCGAAAGAAGGGGGTCAGAGACTGCGTACGGTTGGATGTGGCGATGGAGAAGTAATACTGAGAGTGAACGAAATGGTCTGGAGGAAGGCGAAGGAGGTCCGAGAGTATTGTCAAAGCAAACGATGGCATCGGAGATAGATTGGAAACTTACAAACTAAGATAATATTACCTAGCTAAGTAGTAGGTCTACTGCCCTTGCAACCAACTCAAGCTGATATCAGAATTCATCTCTAGTTTCTAAACGGTATGCGAGGCCATTGGCGAAAATCTGTTGTGCGGTTACACAGCTCAGTCTGTTATTAATACCGATTGGTCAGCTAGACCTCTCTTTCGACCTATCCGGTAAATATTAGACAGGGGCAGATTACTAGTCACGTCTAATTCTCGTGGAAATGGGACGTAAAGATAGACGTAACTGTATCGGTGGGTTTCGTTTCGTGGTGAAATCATGGACTGTGCAGCTTGTATGTTATAGTAGCATCTATTGTAGTCACCCAGAAGCTCGAATCAATGGCTGAACAATGTAGTTGGAGACTCTACCCTAGTATCGCTCATGATTTTGACCAGTGGTCTACGTGTAGTTACCAGATCGTCTCATGTTCGACATTGATTAGCTTCCGGGGTGGCGAGTGCCGGGTTACTGAAAATACTAGCCTGGGGTTTAGGATCAAACAATCCCCTCCTCCATACATTTCACGTCTTCAGTGTGATATTGTGTCGACCGGCTATTCCGTGATGCAGTCAGGAATCCAGCTGGTGTGTGCCATGTGGGTAATGGCAACTCTGTCCCTTGCCCTGGTAGCCCTCAGGCTGTATACTCGCATTCGAATAGTTAAGTTCGTCGGCGCGGAAGATTACATGTACGCATGTACAGGCGTAGGTAACGCGTTGGTCGAACGTATTGCCGTACCAGTATCTAACTCAATCCGTGTACATATGTTCTTTCGTTGCTTCACCATTTTCATACAAGTTGCTGTCCATTATGGACTAGGTCATAATGTCAGGCTTTGGCCCTCCTACCCCCCAGCCTTCCTCTAGGTCCTCTGGAAGGCATCGTGGCCTAGGATGATAGCCTTGCAGCTATCAGAACATGGATTGGCTCCCTTAGGACTCTTCTAACAAACTCCTTTGTTTGTTATCTTGTATATACAGACGACCTCGTAGCTGTTAGATTCGTAGCTCTTCGTGCAACAACATAGTTGTTACCCTTATCGCTTGGTTGGCCTTATGACACAGAGTTTCTGGCATCTTATCCTCAACGACACATCGAATGCCATCTTGTGGACCTACGTCGCGAATAGTTTCGCTACCGCGGGGAATGCCATGGCTAAATTATCGATGGGCTTTTTCTACTTCGCGTAGTACAGGCGAGATGGCATAATATCGCGCTTTGGACCGCCGTAGTCATCACTAGCGCTACCTCCATCGCTCTTACTATCATGCTTTGGAACCAGACACCGCCAGTCAAAACAAGCTGGGATGTGTTGTACACTCCTGGGACATGGATTTTACAAATCCAACCTATGAGTATTGGGCTTGGAGGTGAGTTCGGCTCGGACTGATCTTCTTAAAACCATGGTTGTCACACTGACAAGGAGGCACTCTATAGTCTGGTCGAGCATCTGTGACTTCTTCTTTGCTATCTTTGTTTGGATTTTTACCCAGTCGCTTCTCACTCATGTCTCGACGGGAGAAGTTCAAGCTTGCAGGCGGCATGAGTCTAGGTGTCATTAAGTCGGCTAAGCCCAATGCTGCACACCTCTTCAACGAAGTGGTAGGCGTTCGGACCTGAAATAAAACGAAACACGCTGACGTTGTCATGTAGTGCTGGAGCTTGCGGCATTACGAGGACAGTCGTGCTTTCGAGATTGAATGCATATAGCTAGCTACCTAGATACCTACACTTGTAAGGCAAAGTTCCAAGGCCGCTAATACATAGGTAGTCTAACAGTTCCTTATTTGCGTGAGCCGGTGCTGAAATCGCCGTTGCTATGGCTACGGCCTCTCTACATAGGTACCTTAAGGTACGAAGGCTAAAACGTGGCCGTAGTAGTTACACTGGCGGATTGCCCAGGTTTGCAGAAGACCAGAAAGCTACCTACAAGCTCACCTCCACTTGCGCACGAATCTACGTTCAAACACAAAGGCACGGATCCCAACGTATCGAGGCCGGCAGTGGCATACATCAAAGCACGGACCTTAGCGACGGTGTGGACGAGATAATATCGGAGTATGAAAATCACCACGATGGCGCAGTGTGGGTTAGGAACGCTATTCGAGTAACCTAGAGCAAGATATTGCCGATTGGCCATCGCGTTGCTAGACTTAATCTGCGATAACATATTGCCCACCTAGCCCACGATTCACAACTCATACCTCACAACACAACCCACGGCACAGATCGAGGAGTCGCGATCGAAAACAACAGGATTCTAAGCATTGTGTATTATATATTGGTTCATGGGATCCTAGAAATGAAGGCAAAAAGAGGATGTCAAAGTTGGGCGGAGCTAAGGAGTCTTATATAAGTACCGGTTGTCATCCTCTTTTGGAGCTGATATGGATCATACAAAAAGAGGTAGATTGATTTAGGTATGGATGTTATTATTATAAGAGCGTGGGAGCCTTTCAGTAGGTCCAAGGTGTAAGATACTTCCACAGTAATAATCGCATTTTCTTTGCTTATATTTTTCACTTAATATAAATAAATAAAAAGTTATTTTTAATTTATAATAATTTTAATAATTTATAAATAATAAATTTTTCATTAAATATTATTTTAATTTTAAAATTTTTTTATATAATATATATATTTAATTATATTTTTTTATAAATTTATTTAAATTTTATAATAATAATATAAATAATTATATTTAATTATATAATAGAATCTCCTTATTCGCACCCCCAAAAACTCCTATCGGGGGCTTATTTGCACCCGTGTACATCTTGAAATCGGGGGCGATAAGGCCTCATTTCTATCCAACAGGCTCGCAACCTAATAACTTCGCGAAATCAACCTCAATCTTTAGATAATTGGTATCATTGGAATGCTAATTGAATTACGCTTCAAATGAACCAGGTTGCATTACAATGCGATATCTTCTTCAAGGGTGGTATAGAATTCAAGATTTTTCAGGACAAAAAGGTCATCACATGACCACCTTCTTGGAGATCGTATGCTATATATTCAACCTTTCAACACACACAACTCCCTTATAAAAAGTCGGAAAAACAAATAAAACACTCTATTCAACTTCTGATTTCAACGCCTTTTAAATGACACCACTCCCAGACTCTTGCAGTAAGAATCGGTGAAGCTATCAAGGTCTGAATATTAAGCATGTAAGTGTAAATGCGGCTCTAAGGTATCACGTGATTGTATTCCCACCCCAAATTCATCAATTACAAGAAGCTTTATACCCAGATCTCGCATGATGATGCAACCTGGTTCATTTAAATCGCAATTGAATTAGCAATTGATTGATCCTAATTATTAAGAAATTGAATCCGATTTCGTAAAGTTATAAGGCTGTAAGTGTGGTGGGTGTATGAGGTCTTATCGCCCCCGATTTGAGGATGTACACGGGTGCAAATAAGCCCCCGATAGGAGTTTTTGGGGGTGCGAATAAAAAAACTCATATAATAATAATAAAAATAAATATTTTATTATATAAGAGCAACACTAAACGTGCGGTATGGGTGTGCGGGAATCTATTGTGCGGTATCCGGTCTGCGCATATCGTACACCCCCACTAACACTTTTAGGTGCAAATCCGCAGCGATTCTGTTAGCGAAACTGTCGGCCCGACGCCCGATAAATTCGAATGATTTATGTCAATTTCGTCAATTACAGACATTCGTACTTGAATAATTCAATCGATTTACAAGTCGCAAAATTGACCAAAATTGTATTAAATAGAGCGAGAAAAGACAAAAATTCCAAGCCAGGTTGCACCCTTTCAGGGGGCCTGGCTCTAATTGAAATTGAATTCCAATATAACCCTTTTAGGTCGAATTGTTGCTCCTGGAGGGTATCACATGACCACCTTGAAGCTATTCAGAATTACTCTCAATTACTCTCCCTCCTTGAATAATTCAATTGAATTACGGGTTACAAAATTGAATAAATCGTATCAAATCAAATAGAAAATAGCAAAAATTCCAAGCCAGGTTGCATCATCATACGATGCCTGGTTCTAATTACAGTCAAGTTGAAAAGCTGTGGTCTTAAAGTCTGAATAGCTTCAAAATGAACTTACAATTCGCCTTGAATATCGCACATTCGAATTGAATTTGAACTTGACCCAAGCATCATACAATGATGCAACCTGGCTTCGAATTTTTGTCTTTTTTTGCTCTATTTAATACGATTTTGTTCGATTTTGCGACTTAAAAGTCGATTGAATTATTCAAGTACGAATGTCTGTAATAGACGATTTGATGATTTATCAATTGGTCAAAATTTGTACCTGACCAGCTGGCTGTACGGCTGCACTAACAGTTTTGCTGCATATTTGTATGGATAGATGCTAGTGCGGGGGTTGGGGGGTATGATATGTACAATTGGGATACCGCACAATAGATTCCCGCACACCCATACCGCACGTTTAGTGTTGCTCTTATATAAAATTAAAATATATAATAAATATAATTTTATAATTAAAATTAATTTAAAATATAAATAATAATATTTATAATTTTTAAATAAAATTTATAATATAAAATTTTAATATAATTATTATAAATATAAATAAATTTTTTTTTAATTAATAATAAATTAAATATATAAAAAATAATTTTTTATATTTTAAAATATTAAAAAATAATTAATTAATTATTTAATTATAAAATTATAATTATATAATATTTAATTATTATAAAAATATTTCGTATATTTTAAATAAAATTATTAAAAAAAATAAATTAATTTAAATATAAATATTATTATTATAAAAATATAAGAGCTTTTTAATAGGTCTAAGGTATAAAATACCTCCATAGTAATAATCGCATTTTCTTTGCTTGTACTTTTCATTTCATACAAAATACCTTAGGTATATACCTAAGGTAAGCTTCAGTTCATAGCCCAACGTTAGGTACATCATATGTGCTAGGTACTTACATTAGGTACATACTTACATCATGTATGAAATCGCTGTACCTTGGATGAGGTAGCCTAGGATGCTGGGGTGTGTACAACCGTTGCACTTTCTTGAGGCGATGAGGTGCGGCTGCTGGCAGGTGCTAGGTAGGGTGTGTACCCTCTACTTCGTACCAAGCCTGGTAATAGAAAAAAAAATTCTCGGACTTTTCGTCCCCCGCCAAAAAGCTACCTAACCTACCTACTGAGGTCACTGGAGCTGCCCCCAAACTTCCTCCACCACCATCGACCATCGACCATCTTCCGTAATCAGCCACTCCAGATTTCATCACTTCCGTTAGTCCCTTCCACCACAAACACCAAACGAAGCGTGCGGCCTTTCCAGCTTTTGCAGCTAATCTTACTGCTTCACCTTCTCACATCCTTCTCATTCTTGTGCGGCATTCCCTTCAAAACAACAAGAACCACCCGCACCTGCACCAGGCCTAGAGCAAAACCTACTGCTTTATAATCTGGATCCGACTTGTTCTATCTTCATTACCATAGATTTGTCTCACGCCCTGCCAGTAAATCAGTAATCCTCTGATATCTGGCATGGTGTAATTAAGCTTCATGACACCCAAGAGCTCTGGTTGAGTCGCAGTCTCCCCGGGTCTGGTCTTATCCTTAAGGCCGAATGCCTAGCCTTCTGCTTAACTCTCTGCGCACCTTGGATTCACGCTCCTCAGCTCCGTCCTACCTTTCCTTCCTGTCCTCCTAGCCCTGGCCTTCCTACTTTGGTTTGTACTTCTTTCACCAAAGGTCGCCGATAACTGAGAAGGGTCTTTCACCATGGCACCTCACAAGGGCCATCCTAAACCTTCGAAGGCTGCTCTCGGTCATGCGAGAAGACAACATCCTGCGACCGTCGCATCTCGACCCGTTGTAGTACCCGCCCTCCCGTTAACGATGATCTCCAAACCCTCGAACCAAGCAAACAAGCAGACGCCGACACGCCCTTCGACGACCGGTTTCCCTGCTTCGTCCCTCGAGGCTGCATTGGCTGACCATGCTGTCCAAGCTGATCATGCCAACGTCGTTGGTGGTCCAGAACGTGCGAAAGCTCTGCAGCCGGCCAAGAACACGGAGAAAGTAGTGAACGGCTCAAATGTGGAGAAGCCCGAACAGACCACAGCTACCATCGCTACTATCGACGGCTCGCACCAAGCTACTGGCAAGGAATTTGACGATTCCATGCTAGCAAATGGTGTCAATGGTACAAATGGTCTAAACGGAATTGCTGGTCCTGCTATGTCTTCCCCGGCACCGCATGACAACAGTGCTGTGGCCTCCGCCTCCGCCTCCGCCTTCGCCTCAGTGGACGGGGCTAGTCAAGGTAATCCACATATTACAACGCCCTCTGCATCTGAGTTTAGACTCTTGAAGCTGATATGCGCACCCAATGCAGCGCTGAGTGCCTCGCATCCTCATTCGGCAGCCTCTCCTACCCGACCGGACCTACAGCTGCCTTACCACCATACTGTGACTCACCCTTTGCAGCATCAGCTATCTACCGACCAGCACCCGAACCCTGCGAACCTTAACGGCCCGCCCCGCATCAACCGAATCCAGAACCACCCGCATATGAGCAATGGCGTCTCTGTGGTGTTTGGTGCCTTCTCCGATTCTCATACCCCCTCTCCGGCTCCGCCACCTGCCGGCTTCTATCCGCCTCCGCCTCCGCCTCCGCCTCCGCCTCCGAATGTGAATGTGAATGTGAATGTGAATGGTGAGGACCGCACTCATCCGCAAACCAACGGTCATCACCATGGTCAGTCTAACGGAAATGGCCTCCCTGGTTCGATCGAGACACAGTTTCGACCCGACATGCTGCCCACTTCCAGCATTGACACGTTTGGACAAGTACCTGCTCCGGTTATGCCGTTTGGCACTTTTTCGCCTACGGTAGGTCCTTACGGCCTCTCGACCCCTCACAGCTTTCATGGTTCCCATACTTCAGGTGAGCCAAATGGTGCTGAGAATGGAACTGTGAACGGGGCCTTACCTCCTTACCTTGCCAGTGGCATCCCTTTCGGTGGCGGTCATGCTCACCATGAGCATCCTGTGGTCCCTCCTTTCATGCCG
This sequence comes from Hypoxylon sp. FL1150, assembly GCA_022495205.1. NCBI lineage: Eukaryota > Fungi > Ascomycota > Sordariomycetes > Xylariales > Hypoxylaceae > Hypoxylon > Hypoxylon sp. FL1150. The sequence continues at coordinate 221,897 of MU376211.1, read as the reverse complement.
CCTCAACCTTTCCCCCGCCACCCTAGTCCTTTTGACGATGGCTTCAGAGAGCACATCAGATACTTCCAAGATCAATTTGATAGTGGCGAACTTACTGATTGCACCTTGGAGCTTGTTTCCACCAAGTTGTTGCATCATCCGGTTAAGATCATTGGCCACAAGTTCATCTTCGCCCGCAGTCCAGCACTCAAGCAACACATCATGGCTGCTCGTGCTACAGACTTAGGCTCTCACACCATCACGATCGAGTCCGATGATCCCTACTTACGCTCGGATGCCTGGTGGAGTGCCGTGCGACATCTATATCTCCACCCGCTGGTCAATCCCGGGATGATGGACAACGCAGCAAGCGGTTTGCACTTTGATGGCGATAAGGTTGACCGGTTCAAGTTCTGCCTAGGCTACGCCGCTGCTGGCCATCTCTTAACCATGCATGGTGTATTTATGCGAGGGTTGTGTATGGCAGCTGACTTCATCAACTGGGCCACCTTGGAAGAGGCTTTGGGCTTCGTGTTTGAGGGTACTAGTCAGCGACACGTCAACTATGACGACGAACAGAACTTCGAATTGGACTTCGGATATGGCCCCGAGGTTAGACTCCTCCTAGAAGCTGTTATGATGTTCCTCATCAATGAGTTCCCATCCAACTTTGAACTGGATGCCTCGGTTGTTGATCCTCCCAAGTTCGCTCGAATTCCGGCTGCTGTCGCTGCTATCATGATGCCGCCGTCGGCCGATGCAGCGCCAACCGTTGCCAAAAATTCGAATATACGCAAGCCCACCCGTCTCTCTAATATTAAGTTTGGTGACCTACCGGCCGCGTTCCCGGAAGACGGCTATAACACCCAGCGCGGCCCCGCTCCGTGCTCTTCTCTTCTTTCACGCATCTTACTGAACCTTCCATTCGAAGAGCTTCGTGCTATCCTGACCTCGGAGAGTAACGGTGTCTCCGGTTGGAATACGGCTCAAGACCGATATCATGCGGTCGTCGATGTCGTTGCCCAGAGAGAGGTACGACGTCTACGTGCGGTGGACGCAGTCCGTGCTGGAGCGGTACCTTACTATCATGAAATTCAGCAACGGCTATCGGCACAACGACGCCATGCTATTGTTGAGCCATGGGATGTTTTGAATTGGCAAGAGCAAGTTATCCTGCCAAGAGGCAGCGAGATCCCCCAGCTAGTACGCACATGGGTCCCTCATTTTACCGTCGGCTCGGAGCCGGCACAACAACAGTTGCAGCCACCCCCCCGTAACGTTCACGATTCTATGGTTTAGCTCGCCGGTTGGGATATTATGCGATGGACTTACGAATTGAATGAAAAGGCTGATGTGAAAAAGAGAGAAAGAAATTGAAGGGAAAAAAAGGGCGGGGCTTGCTGGTATTGCATGGTATAAGGTTTCCTGGCAATCACGTTTTCTGACTTGGTGCTTCGCCGGCATTGCGTTGGAGTTCGTTGGTGTATCATTTTTCTTTTTTTAATACTTTTCGTGAACATACTTGACCTAAACGAGCTGAGGAATCCGGCATGGCCTACGGGCGTCCGGGAATACCCTACGGCTCGTCTTCTCGTCCCTTGGTTCACGTGTCATGGTGAGATTACCATGGGCAACATCTTCATTCCCCTCTCTCACCATGGACGTAATCACGATTGTCTTGCAGATGCGGGCTGCAGGGATGCGGGAAGAGAATAGGAGTTTAGACAGTACGGAGTGAGGATGGCAAAAAGTTCGGATTGACGAGGACCACATGGCATTGTTCCCTTTCACATAATACCCTTTTTCTCGACACACAAATGCCAAAGGATGCATTAGTTCTCAAGATGATGTCACAAGCCCCGGAGTTGGGGGGTTTGGGGCCTGGAGATGCTAACTGCTTCTAGCAGGTTTGGTCTGTAGACCTTACCTAGGTACACTTAGGTTAGACGATTGCGGCCGGGCTGTTAGAGGCTTGCCTCCTAGTGGTCTGGTCGGATAGATTAAGGATAAACCAGGTACGGTTTGATAGGATCTTCAGACGACCTTAATAAATCCAACCAAAAGTGTTTATTCCCATCCTTCTGCGCCGTTACTCGCGATGAAAGCCCTAATCCTACTTACCTACTACCTAGGTAGGTAAATGGTGATAGGTAGAAGAGACGATCGGTCTAAAAGCTGCTCCCTGCCATACACGCACATAGCACCGTAGCGTCAGAGCCGCAATCACATAGCCTGATAGCCTACCAACCACCAAACCTTTGATTTGGCAAACGTAAAAACGTGTATCTTAGCGGCGGCATGGAGCTGGCCCCACGCGGGGTAGCTGAAGGACGCCGAAGAGCGATGACGTCGCATGCTGTCGCCAATCAAAGTTAATAGGTAGAATTATATCCCGACTTTTCGACCGAAGCGAGATGGTACGCCTCCCTGCTCAAGGTTTTTTTTTTTATTTTTTTTACGTCTTCGCCAAAACAGAGACTCCGAAGCTAAGTTTTCGTCAGGATCCACCAGATCGGTGAACAAAGAGAATAATGTAATGGAATGCCCCTCACGCTGTAGGGATCCTGATAAGACAGGGTAAGGGGGGCCTTTTGCTAAATGATATCCCCTATTCTCTCCTTTTTCGAAAATTCATGTTCTTTCCCCAAATTCCTTCTCTCAGTTGAGTTTTCAGTCGCCTACTGGTCGTTCGGCGTATATCACGGAAATAGTATAAATCTTGCGAGCTCTCCAACGTGAGAATCCTTCTAACCACCGGCTGATTCTTGATTCTCTTCTTGTTCCCTACGTGTTGCTACTACTCTCCAAGATTGTCCATGAGAACAGAGGACGAAATTCGGAAAGCAGACGGCATTCTAAACCGATAACGATGGATGATCAGCTTCGGAGGCGCAGTGCTGGTAGCGCAAATCACGATATCGTTACGCGAGATGCCGCCGCACTGGAGATTCTCGGCCATAAACAGGAACTTAAACGGAATTTTTCCATGATATCTATGTTGGGTTTAGCATTCGCGATCCTCAACACTTGGACGGCGCTGGCAGCGTCTGTAAGTATTCGAAACATATCGTGTTAACATCCTTTTTTCTTATATCTTGGAATGCTCAAGTGTCCCATAATGATTATATTCTCGATTCCTCTAAATATATTTGCTGTATCGTATTCTTGAATGCTAGGTGAGAAATGCTAACAACGTGTTTAATGCAACCAGATCTCGCTTGCCTTACCCAGTGGCGGCCCCAGCGCTGTGATCTGGGGCTTGATCGTCGCGGGCATATGTAACTTGTGCTTAGCAGCGTCGCTCGCAGAATTCCTGTCCGCGTGGCCTACAGCTGGGGGTCAGTACCATTGGGTCGCAATTGTCTCCTGGAAGGGCTGGAGTCGGAGTCTGAGTTATGCGACGGGCTGGATCAATGTCAGTGGCTGGGTCGCCCTTACAGCCACTGGAGGTCTCTTGGGAAGCACTTTCATTATCAACATCACTTCCCTACTACATCCAAACTACGCTGCAGAACCGTGGCATCAATTTTTAATCTATATCGCATTTACGCTCATCTCGTTGCTCATTAATGCCTTTTCGACAAGGCTGCTCCCGCTGTTTACCAAGGCAGCCTTCTTCTGGAGTCTCACAGGCTTTTTGGTAATCAGTATTACGATCTTGGCCTGCGCCTCTCCGAATTACCAGCCAGGAGAGTTTGTATACGGAGAATTCATTAACGAAATCGGATGGCCCGACGGTCTTGCATGGCTTCTCGGACTATTGCAGGGCGCGTTTTCGCTCACGGGCTTCGACGCCGTCGCCCACATGATAGAGGAAATACCGAATCCAACAATACAAGGCCCAAAAATTATGCTCGCTTGCATTGGGATTGGCATGCTGACGGGATTCGTCTTTCTTAGCTGTCTGCTCTTCTGCGTAAACAACATTGACGATGTCATCGAATCGAGTGCCGGGCCGCTTCTACAGATTTTCATGGATGCTACGCAAAACGCCGCCGGCAGTGTTTGTCTATTAATGTTTCCGCTCATATGCATGCTCTTCGTAAGTATATATAATATGTCACATCGGCATCTTTTCTTCCCTTATATTCCAGATTCCTCGAGTGTCTCCATGGGAGCACTTCCTCGCAGCCTCTAGCCTTTTTTTAATGAATACTAGAATACCAGGAGAAAAATGCTAACACAACATGTTTAATATAATTAGACCAGCACAACACTCATGACGACAAGCAGCCGGATGAGCTATGCATTCGCACGAGATCATGGATTACCCTTTAGTCATATCTTTGCCCGAGTCCACCCAAAGCTGGGCGTGCCGCTGAATGCTCTACTCTGGACTGCCGGTTGGGTGGTCGTATGTAAGTATACAAAATATGTCGTGGCGGCATCATTTTCATTGTATTCTAGAATACTCAAGAGTTTCAAACGTGATGGTTTTCTCGAAGCCTCTTGGTATATCTATTCGCCCTACTTTCCTATCCACCTTACTGAATCTTAGAATGCTAGGAGAAAAATGCTAACACGACATGTTCAACACAATCAGTTGGGTGCATCTTTCTGGGCTCGTCAAGCACGTTCAATGCGATTACATCAGCATCAGTCGTTGCCTTGGGTATCACCTACGCCATCCCGCCGTCGATTAATGTGTTGCGCGGGCGTAAGATGCTACCCCCAAATCGCGCCTTCAAGCTCTCGGGCGCTCTGGGCTGGATTCTGAACCTAGTATGTTTTGTCCAAGTAATAATACCGTGTGATGCTGCACGTGTTGCTTGTTTCAATGTCTTGCTGATTGGATACGATTAATCAGGTTGGGATATGCTGGGCGATTCTAACAACAGTGCTCTTTGTCTTTCCCCCTGAGCTGCCAGTTGATTCTGAAAACATGAACTATTGTATTGTGGCTTTTGGTGTTATTCTATGCATCGCAGTTGTTACTTGGCTATTCGATGGGCGTAAAAACTACACGGGGCCACACGTAGATGTTGACGGGTTAGAGAAAGGACAGATTGTAGGAGTTGAAGGAATTCCAGAGCCTGCCACGAAGACCGAGTCTCATACTAAGCTAGCTGTTTAGATGGACGTTGAAAAGGGGTCATTACGCTAGGAGGGGTATATTTGTGTGTAAGGGCAGTCGAAAGGGAATTCAGCGGATATATATCTGTCTACTTGCGCTGCGCGTGCGCGTGCGCGGTAATTTAAGAGCACAGGGAGAGCCCATGGAAAGATGACGGATAGGGAGGAAATTTGTAGAATTTCAGGCCAATAACAATCCATTCTGTCTTGGCGGGTGCATTGCCCTTCAGCCCTTAACGGCTAGGTCGCCTCCCCCCACAATTGCTCACATGTTTAGCTGGGCCGAGGCCGTCAAGCTATGTAATCTTACGTATGTAGGTAGTGGTAGGTATTAGGACGAAGTAGGGTACCTGCACATGTCAAGTCTAATTAGGTAGGTACGCTCTGCAATGCCAGACGCGACATTTCCCTCCCTCCCTTATCCATTCCTCATCTCATGCCTCGTCCCAACTCGTATCGTACCCCATCGTCGCACCCCTCTAATCTTGAATGGTGACTATCCGTATGCAGACGATTGTCATTTCGTATGAATGGTTGTTCTTCTCATTCAGATCATAGAGTATTCTACTCTCGCCAAGCTATTTAATCCATTTAATCCTCAGCACCGTTAAAGCTACGAGGCCCAAGCCGTCGGATACAACGTCGTACCGTTGCAGCTGGATGCCGGTTAACCATTCTTAGGTTTATTCTCACTCATGACTTGCCTATTACACGTGCCTTATAGCCAAAGATAATCTTACCAATTGGTATACTTGACCAAGCGCATCATGGCATCTGAGGCTGATCCCTCGAGGCTGCCCACCCTTACTCCTCTTGAAATTCCGATTCCGAAACAGCCGAATGCCGTGTCCCATCCCCGAGCGACCTCCAAACCCAAGCCGCGATCGAGTGTCGACCCCGTCCTTCGAAATGCCCTGAGATATACCATCTCCGCTCGCGAGTACGAAACCTTACACAAATATGTCTTGTCACGGTCGCGAGTACTGAAGAAGCGAATGCCAAGCGTAAATACTGTTGAGAAGTACATGGAAGGTGGCAATATTCGGAGAGGATCCTTTGCGGACAGAGATGGAGATAGCAGTAAGGGGAAAGGAAAGCCAACCAGCGGCGGCCCTAGCCGAGGAGATACCTATAATACGCGTGCCATTCGGGACTCTCTGCGAGTCTTTATCGCAACCGGGATAGGAATGAAGGCTTTCGAAACCGTCTTTGCCAGACTCAAGGCGCAGAAAGAGTGCGTATCAACTCGGCACAAGTCTTCTGGCGATGCTAACAATATCCAGGGCGGCGCCAAAGAAGAAACAACCCCTTTATAAGTCATCGGGTCTGCGGCTCTCGCTGTCTTTATCGACTATCCTGCTACTTTATAGACTGCTTTTCCGCTTTTTAAGCCGACTACGGGTTCATCTCTTGGATCCCGCCGCTGCACCGTTCCGAAGCCGAAACCCAAGAACGTCGCAAACCCTCACCTCTCCGTATGCACCTGCCGTCGGAGCCGGCTTGGCAGGTCTAGCACTGGGTATATACCCTTCCCAGCAACTACGTGTGACAGTGGCTATCGCAGCTATCTTCCGGGCCCTCGAATTCGGTTGGAACCTTTGTGAAGATGAAGGACTAATCTGGGGTTGGAAAACTCGAGCTGGTGGAAAGGGGATCAAGAGAGAACGGCCATCATGGTGGGGGAGTTGGGTTGTAGCACCGTTTGCCTTCGGGCAGTTGTTGCATGCCACGTTATTTGATCGAGACTGCTCGCCTGTCAACCTAGTTGACTTCGTCTGGAAGAGCTCCACTGCCTATATCCATAGCGCACCGAAGAATCTCCCTGCTGGTGCGAGATGGCCCAGTCCGTGGGAGATTGCCGATAGCTTGGCTCAGATGGCCAAGCTTAACTGGCCATCTTTCGTCTCACCTACATTATTCCCCGATCAGCCCACCTTACCTTCGTCCCTCACCGCACTCGCGCCATTGACGGCGCAAGCTCATCCCCTGATTACTTCCCTGAGCTGTGCTGCCTTGCATCCCTCCGACCCTTCATGTCTTCGCACTTATCTTACGTTCTGGGTGCGCTCCTTCCCGCGAATGGGCCGGTTTTTCCTGGTCTTCTACTCGGTGCTCATGCTACCACGCTACAAACTACTATATAACTCACCCCTGTATCTCCTCAACCGTTTAATTTCCAGAGTCCTCCGTGTCTCGACGTTCGCAACGGGTGCCATTTCAACAGCTTGGGCCAGCATTTGTTTCTTCCAGACGTGGTTCCCGCGGACGTTCCTACCAACGCAACGCTTCTTCCTCGGTGGCTTTTTGGCAGGGTTGTGGGCCTGGGTAGAGCGCAGGGACGGGAAAAGCGTGTTCTTGTATAGCGCCCGCACCAGTGTAGATTCACTCTGGAAGGTAGGGGTCAAGCGGCGATGGTGGCGCGCCATGAAAGGGGGGGATGTATGGGTGTTTGTTCTTGCGCTCGCCATAACGGGCGCCGTGTACGAGAGAGATGCTAGAGCTATTCGCGAAAGCCGGGTCCGAAAGGGAATCAGCTGGATCCGGGGTACCGAATTCCGAGATTGGGGGTTAGAAGAAGAAGAGGAAGAAGAACTTGGAATCGGAGAGGAACAGCTGGGAGAAATCTAGAGCCGTCCGTTGATGGTATTTTATGCGTGACGATGGTATGAGGTATGAAAATGTTGGCTACATATTTCTAATACGTACATAATTCTATACTCTCTTCAAATCCCATATTTGATATTAACCTATCTTCTTGCTACTCTTCTAGCATATCACTAGGATTAAGAAAGGGAACCCATGACGGGTTCGGTGAAATAAACGTCATAGATACCTTGTAATTGCTCCTATCAATGCCTCAACACAAGACAGTTTATCGATGTGTTTGCCTTTACCATTCCGTGGGGAACAACTAAGAACTATCATACCTACCTGGTAGGTAGATGTCTAAGAAAAAGACTCGGGACAGCTCAGAAGTAACCCCAACGAAGCAACCCCTCCTCGGCTCAGCGCGCCTCGATGAAATAACCGAGAGCCCGTCGGCCTTGAAATAGCCTCCCGTGACTCCGAATATACCGTGCATGTTTGCGCAATGAGATTCGACGGCTAGCCCTAGACGAACAGAGAAGCTCCCTGGATATTTCGAGACTTGCCTAAGGGTAAATAGATTAGAGTTTCCTTACAGCGCGATATCCTATCTGGTGGATGCAAAGCCTTACGATTATTACACATTGCACGTGGATAGGCACTTACTTTCCTGATTTACCTCGTAGTCAGGTTGCGAGCGACTCTGTGTGTTCGACTTACTGGGAATGTATTGTCATTCCTCGCCTGCGATTGCATTTCGTATTGGGACCAATAACTACAAAGCATCATGTATGTGATATCGAGATGGAACATCTCAAGAAGCCCGGCATCGCGAACGAGTACTTCGTTCTTGATTTACCTTTAAAGAGCTTACTCACTTACATGTGGTACACTTAAGCTTGGTCTTGAGATCTGAGACAATCCTGTCGAAACTACCTAATAGCCGGTGGATGTGAAAATGCGTTTGTGGAACTCTGCCGCAAGATTATAACTGCCCTGTAGAGTAGGGACGACCCGAATTATTGGAATCGCATATAAACCACACCTAAGTAGGACCTCCTAGTTTGAATCCTAAAAATAGGTTCATGCCAGAAAGTCCCCATTCAATGTGACTTAGTATGATTTCGTATGCCGAAGCCACTGAAGCCTGAATCAACCGGATTCCGCAAGTCACAAGTACGTCTCGAGTCATGGAGCCAATTAAGGTACCACAATCAAAGCTAACCATATATTCATTTTCAGCTCACCGTAAGCAACCTCTGACAGGTTGAACCCTGAAATGTGAGCATCTTGGCATCGTTGGTAGCTTTCGATGACAGGTATCTGCAGATACAGCTGTTTGGTCTGAAGAGTCTACACCATACTACATACGTCGTGTACCTGCCGAGAGACCGGGATGTGACATTTTCTGCAGCTTAGTACGAGGAACTCTAATACAACGTCTGTCTATCTTGGATGGCAACCTGCGCGTCACGCTTGCTTAGGTACCATGTAAGGTGTTTAGGACTGGTGTATGCTAAAACTAAAGAGCGGAGGCGGCGCTGACGACGCTTAAGTTAAGTTAGGTTAGGTTTTATTTTATTCTTACTAAAAACTTTTTCTCTTTCTTTTCACCATTCTTTTGATGGTGGCTTCGGTAACATAGCTAAGGATCGATAAAGAATTTTCTATTTGAGGTAAGTGGGTCACGGTCTATTGGTTTAAGGGTACAGATACATGGGGCAAACACTGGTCCTTACTGTATTACTAACTGTGCTGTTAAAATGGTGCCGAAGCCCGCTTTAAAAAGGATAGCAAAATAATCATTGGACCCGGGCTGTGGGCGGCGGCATGTTCGAAAGGTGAGCGAGAGAGAGGTATCAGCTTGGCCGGAGACACCTTTTGATCCCTTATTATAAAAGGTTCCGGAGAGGATGGCATACTTGCACTGTCTGATTGGACATAATGCATCTCCATCGAATTGCATGAGGTAAGAATTGAGGCCTCGTGGAAGGCGTGCATGTGGTGCTATTCTAAAATATTTAGGTTAGAATAATTTCATTTTTCCCTATCCGGTCTGTCGGACAGATATAAGTCCCCGAATCTGCGGGCGAGGAAAGCTCCAGTACGGCTCCTCAACAACGGTGGACTTTCTCGGTCACCGGATGTCTTTCCAATCTGAGCAAGGCCGCTTACCTGGCACACATCTGAAGCTTCTCATTGGCTGAGAGATGGGGTTTATGTTTCATAAAATTCGTTTTGGGCTACAGATGTTGCATAAGCATAAGCCAAGTCAGGTTCGAGGTACCTAACCTATGGTACCTTATGTACCTACTCATAAGTTCTCTCGAAATATTAGGGCGCGGGGAGCAAGACGAATATCTCGTGGAATGAATGTAGCTTTTCTACTGTCGCACGAACATCATCTTTAGCTCCTTTCTGCGCAGCGACCACGATCGATCAGGTAAGACATATATCGGGCGGAAGATTAGACTGGCTGCATGGGCAAGATCATTGCGAATAAGAGCGGTCTGGAGCTGATATTATTCTTATCGGAGTTATGATTCATCGGCTAATCAACGTGATATGTCAATTAGCAAATAAGTAAATTAGCTGGGTCTTTCGTTGGTAATATTCGTATTATATTTCATTTATAATGGTAATTATTTTTCCTTTTAATTTATTAATTAATATTTTATAATAAATTAATTATTTTAATAAATTAATTAAAATTATATATAATAAAATATATATTAAAATTAATTATTAATTAATTTTTAATATATTAATTATTTATAAATTATTTTAATTTAAAAAAATTATTTTATTATTTAAAAATTTAATAAAATAATTTCAAAAAATTTTTTTAATTTTTATTATATTTTTTTATTAAAATATATTAATTTAAAAAATAATTATATTTATATATTTATTAATTATTTTAATTTAAAAAAATTTAATTAAAATATTTTTAAAAATATATTTAATTTTATAAAATTTTAAATAGTTTTTATTATATTAAAATAATAAAATTTTATAATAATTTTAAAAAATTATTATTATTTTTATTATATTTTTAAAATTATATTTTTTTTTAAAAAATTAAAAATTTTTTTTTTTTTTAATTTTATTTTAATTTTAATATTTTATTTTTTTTTAAAAAAAAATAAATTTATTATATTATATTATAAATTTTAAATTAATTTTTATAATTATAATATTTAATTTAATATAAATTAATTTAAAAATAATTTATTTATATATAATATTTTTTTTAATTTAAAATTATTTAAATTTAATTTAAAAATATAAATTTATTATTATAAATTTTTTTATTTATATTTTTAAAAATTTTTATCGGAAATTTATTTATATTTATATATATATTTAAATCGAAAATAATAAAATTTTATATATTTATTATATTTATAATTTTATAATTTTATAAAATTAAATTTAATTTTTTAATAATTAAAATTAATTAATTATTAATTTAATTACGATTTAAATAAATTAAATTATATTTTTATATAATATTTAAATATAAAATTATTTATATATAAAAAAATTTAATATATAAATTTAATTATATAATATTTTAAAATTATATTTATATTTATATATTTAATATTTAAATTTTAATAATTTTAAAAATATTTTTTATATAAATTTTAAAATAATATTATTTAAAAAATATTAAAATTTAAAATTAATTTGAAATTTTTTATAAATTTTTTTAATTTATTTATAAAAAATTATATAAATTAAAATTATTAAATATCTAATAAAATTATATTTTATAATTTTTAAAAAAATTATTATATAATAATTTTTTTATTTTAAAATATTTTAAATTTAATATTATTTAAAAAAAATATTATATTATAATATAATTTAATTTATTTAAAAAGTAATATTATTTACGTAATATGCTTTTCTTAAATTTCGTGCGTAGTATTTAAATTTCATATATTATATTTTCGCATTAATATTTTTATATATAAATTTCTTATAATTCTATTAGTATAAAAGTTAGGATTTAGGATAATTTTAAATTAATAATTCATTAATTATAAATATTTATATTTGAATAATTCAATTACTTTTTAGGTCGCAAAATTAACCAAAATCGTATTAAATAAAGTAAAAAAAAACAAAAATTCTGATATAAATTGCATGTTTATAAGAGGTTTAATTTTAATTAAAATTCAATTAAAATATATGGCATTGAAATAAAATTATTAATCCTTTAAAATTATTTAGATATTAAAATAGTAATTTTTCAATTCATATTTAATTAGAATTAAGTATTATATAATAATATAATTTATATTAGAATTTTTATTTTTTTTTATTTTATTTAATATAATTTTAGTTAATTTTATAATTTAAAAAGTAATGGTTTTATTTAATTATAATTATTTGAAATATTAATTTTAATAAATTAAAATTTATATTTAAAAGTAATTAAAAACGTAATTACTAATAATTTTATTATATATTTATATAGCAAAATATTAATATAAAAATGGCGGAATATAATATATAAGGATTAAATATTACACATGAAATTTAAGGAAAACGTATTACGTAAATAATATTATTTAATTTAAATTATAATTAAAATAATTATTAATTAATTTTAATTATATAAAAATTAAAATAAATTTTATAAAATTATTAAATTATAAATTTTTTAAATAAAAATAAAATTTTATTATTTTTAATTTTAAAATATATATAAATATAAATAAATTTTTAATAAAAATTTTTAAAAATATAAATAAAAAAATTCATTATTATATATTAATAATTTTAATTCATTTATTAAAATAATTAATTTATTATAAAATATTAATTAATAAATTAAAAAAAAATAATTATTATTATAAATAAAATATAATATAAATATATAATAAATATTATATTTATTTAAAAAATAAATATAAATAAAAACGTAAAAAATAATAATTTCTATGAATATTACTATTTATTTTAAATATATAATAAATTATGTAAGATATAAGTAAGCTTAGGTACCTAAGGTATCATACATAATTACTATGTAATAAGACGTCTGTTGCGGTGTTGATAACAACCCGTCGACCGGGCTCTGGAGACGGGATGGCGGGTTCCAGATAGAGTCCGTCTGGGGTGTAATGGGGCAATGGTACATAATTCCACTGGCCGGAGATTGAGTCAATGGGGCCTATTGTTCGCTCTGGTCCTAGTACCTAGGTACCTAAGGTACTATGTAATGCCGCCGACTGACCGACTAAGTGTTTTGGTATCCAGCAGCGCGGGGAGTCTTAAGCACCTAGTCTGCTAGTCTGCCCCTGGTCCTTGTTTTAACAATACATGTACAAGTTGGTAACGTCGTACCGATGGAGCCACATGGAGACTCGCTGTAGCTCGGATACTATTCATGATCGAGACCCTGAAATACGAAAACGAGGCAGACAAATATTAAAACAACCCTCCATCCTGGTGCCGGATTCCCCCTCCCCTTTCAGCCCAGCGAGTCTTCACTTGGTTGAGGCTCTCTCTTTACAACATCCCTCACTTTTCTTGTAGGGACTTTTTCTTCCACTCCTTATTAGGTATATACCTCACTCATTAATACCCCTAGATCTCTTGTAATCATATTTGCCATCGTCCTGTGCTATTTGCGCGACGCGAACCTATACAATTACCGAAGGCAACCCATAAGTTACTTAATATTTGGTACTCGGGTATATAAGCGAGAACAGTCACTCGCGATCGTCGGGAGGCTTCCCGCTTACCCTTTCAAAAAGATGTCCTTCCTGGGCAGTCCTTTCACCAACTACGATCGAACGGCACAGAATTCCGGGGTGCCGTCAATGAGCTCCCCGCATCGCGAAGAGCTTGAGGAGGAAAAAGGGCTGGCGACACACGAAGTTACCGACCATGGGGCGGTCGAGAAGGAGATGACGGCGGGGTCGATCAATGCGACGCAAGTAGAAGATGACTCGGAGCTGGAGAGACGTGAATCAATAGTTCACGACCTCGCCCGTAGGTACACGACTCAGTCCAATGCGACTGGCGTTGCTGGGAACCCCTACTTGGATGCCGGGGAGGATTCGCCATTGAACCCGCACTCACCCCATTTTGATGCGCGTTCCTGGGCTAAGGCCATTGTGAACATCGCCGATCGCGAGGGACAGGGCTTCCGAACGGCGGGCGTCTGCTTCCAGAACCTCAACGTCCACGGCTTCGGAGCCGCCACCGATTACCAAAAGGATGTCGCCAACGTCTTGCTGGAAACGGCCGGGGTTGTCCGCAAGATTATGGGAGTCGGGCAGAGGAAAATCGACATCTTGCAAGGCTATGATGGTGTCGTACACAAGGGCGAGATGCTGGTGGTTTTGGGGCCTCCTGGATCCGGCTGTTCGACCTTCTTGAAGACCATCGCCGGTGAGACTTCCGGTATCTACGTTGATGACAAGTCCTACTTCAACTACCAAGGTCAGAATTCATCCCAATTCCCTTTAGCAACATGATGGGGTTTGCGCTAACAGCACCAGGTCTGACTGCCAAAGAGATGCATACCCATCACCGTGGAGAGGCCATATATACGGCGGAGATTGATGTTCACTTCCCTATGTTGACCGTCGGTGATACCCTGACCTTTGCGGCCCGAGCCCGGGCCCCTCGCCATCTTCCTACTGGAGTCGACCATGCCACCTACTCGCAACACCTCCGAGATGTAACAATGGCCATGTTCGGTATCTCCCACACTGTCAACACAAGAGTGGGTAACGAGTACGTTCGTGGTGTTTCTGGAGGTGAACGTAAGCGAGTGACCATTTCCGAGGCTGCTCTAAGCCGCGCCCCCCTGCAGTGCTGGGATAACAGTACTCGAGGCTTGGATAGTGCCAATGCCGTGGAATTCTGCAAGACGCTCAGAACTCAGACGGAACTGTTCGGAACCACTGCTTGTGTCTCGATTTACCAGGCACCGCAAACGGCTTACGACTGCTTCGACAAGGCTCTCGTCCTATACGATGGTCGTCAGATCTTCTTCGGTCGTGCGGATGCTGCCAAGCAGTATTTCATCAACCTTGGATTTGAGTGCCCGGCTCGTCAGACCACCCCGGATTTCTTAACTTCAATGACGAGTTCTCTCGAGCGCGTCGTCCGACCTGGATTTGAAGGCAGAGCTCCGCGGACCCCGGACGAGTTTGCACAGGCCTGGAAGAACAGCGCCGAATACAAGACTCTCCAGGTTGAGATCGAGGAGTACAGGACGGAACACCCCCTCAACGGTCCCGACGCCGAGGCGTTCCGTGTTTCGAAGCGGCAACAGCAAGCCAAGGGCCAGCGGGCCTCGTCTCCCTATACCCTATCGTATTGGCAGCAGGTCAAGCTGTGCCTCTGGCGTGGCTGGCAGCGGTTAAAGGGCGACCCCAGCCTGACACTGGGTGCTCTAATCGGAAACTTCATCATGGCCCTCATCATCGGCAGTGTCTTCTACAACCTGCAAGACTATACCTCCAGCTTCTTCCAGCGAGGTGCTCTCCTCTTCTTTGCCTGTCTCATGAACGCCTTCGCTAGCGCGTTGGAGGTAAGTCTTGGTAATATATCCTTGTGATATCCGATATTCTGACCGCCTTTAGATCTTAACGCTCTACGCCCAACGTCCTATTGTCGAGAAACACAGCCGTTACGCCCTGTACCACCCGTCGGCGGAAGCGGTCGCATCTATGCTCTGTGATATGCCGTACAAGGTCGCTAACTCTATCGTGTTCAACATCACCTTATACTTCATAACCAACTTGCGACGTGAACCCGGTGCATTCTTTTTCTTCCTACTGATGACGTTTTTCACTGTCCTCACCATGAGTATGATCTTCCGTACGATTGCATCTGCATCTCGAACCCTCTCGCAGGCTATGGTGCCTGCTGCGGTCTTGATCCTCGACCTTGTCATCTTCACCGGTTTTGTCATCCCCATTGATTACATGCTGGATTGGTGCCGCTGGTTGAACTACCTGGACCCCCTAGGTTACGCCTTTGAGTCTCTGATGGTGAACGAATTCCACAACCGTAACTTCACCTGCGACGGATACGTACCAAACCCCGCTATTCCTGGATATGACAATGTCGGCGCAACCAATCACGCCTGCGGCGTTGTGGGTAGCCAACCGGGAAGCCCGTATGTTAACGGAGACGACTACATTGGCGGCTCGTTCCAGTACTTCCACTCTCATAAGTGGCGGAACTTGGGCATCTTGATTGGCTTCATGCTCTTCTTCCTGTGTACTTACATGGTCTCCGCCGAACTAGTGTCGGAAAAGAAGTCCAAGGGCGAGGTCTTGGTTTTCCGACGGGGTCACAAGCCTGCCCAGTTCAGGGAGAAGAAGGGTGATGCGGAGGAAGGCGAGGGTCCTCGTGTTGGTCCCAGCGTCACCAACGCCAGTCGTGCCCATGGCAATGGTAAGGAAGCGGGTATGCTCCAGGAACAGACTAGCATCTTCCACTGGAACGACGTCTGCTACGATATCAAGATTAAGGGCGAGCCGAGACGTATCCTGGACCACGTCGATGGCTGGGTCAAGCCCGGTACCTTGACTGCTCTGATGGGTGTCTCTGGTGCCGGTAAGACTACGCTGTTGGATGCCCTGGCTGACCGTATTACCATGGGCGTCATCACTGGTGAGATGCTTGTCGATGGTCGTCCGCGCGACAACTCGTTCCAGAGGAAGACCGGCTATGTCCAGCAACAAGATCTCCATCTGTCGACTACTACCGTTCGCGAAGCCCTCAACTTTTCCGCCCTCCTCCGTCAGCCGGCCGACGTTCCGCGCGCTGAGAAGCTCGCGTATGTCGATGAGGTAATCAAGCTGCTGGACATGGAAGAGTACGCCGATGCGGTTGTCGGTGTCCTCGGTGAGGGTCTCAACGTCGAACAGCGCAAGCGTCTCACGATTGGTGTCGAACTTGCTGCGAAGCCTCCCCTATTGCTTTTCGTCGACGAGCCCACCTCCGGCCTGGATTCCCAGACTTCATGGGCCATCCTGGATCTGCTCGAGAAGCTCACCAAGAGCGGTCAGGCTATCCTCTGCACCATCCACCAGCCGTCGGCCATGCTGTTCCAGCGCTTCGATCGTCTCCTTTTCTTGGCCAAGGGCGGAAAGACTGTCTACTTCGGTGATATCGGAGAGAACTCAAAGACACTGACGAGCTACTTCGAGCGTAACGGCGCCCCCGCCTGTCCCGTAGAGGCTAACCCTGCCGAATGGATGCTGGATGCTATTGGTGCTGCACCTGGCAGTTCCACCGACGTCGATTGGTTCCAGACGTGGCGCAACAGCACCGAATACAGAGAAGTGCAGACCGAGCTTCAGAAGCTCAAGGATGATGCGCCGGAGCTCCCGCCCCCGACCGAGGACAAGCAGTCCTACCGCGAGCATGCCGCTAGCTTCCCCGCTCAGCTATACGAGGTCACAAGCCGTGTGTTCCAGCAGTACTGGCGCACACCTTCGTACATCTACTCCAAGGCCGCCCTCTGCATTCTCGTCGCTCTGTTCATCGGTTTCGTCTTCTTCAAAGCCCCCAACTCCATCCAAGGCCTACAGAATCAGATGTTCGCTATCTTCAACCTCCTCACCGTCTTTGGCCAGCTCGTACAGCAAACCATGCCTCATTTCGTCATCCAGAGATCGCTTTACGAAGTCCGTGAGCGTCCGTCCAAGGTCTATGGCTGGAAAGTCTTCATGCTGTCGCAGATCATTGTCGAGTTGCCGTGGAACACGCTCATGGCTGCGCTTATGTTCTTTTGTTGGTACTACCCCGTCGGCCTTTACCAAAACGCCATGGACGCCGGTCAGACCGCAGAGCGCGGTGCGCTAATGTTCCTGCTCCTCTGGGCATTCCTCTTGTTCACCTCCACGTTCACCGACATGATCATTGCTGCCTTCGAGACGGCCGAAGCTGGTGGTAACATTGCCAACTTGCTATTCATGCTCTGTCTGATCTTCTGCGGTGTCCTCGCCACCCCCAGCACGTTCCCCCGTTTCTGGATCTTCATGTACCGCGTCAGCCCATTTTCGTACTTGGTATCCGCCATGCTGTCGACGGCAGTTGGCAATACCCACGTCGAATGCCGTTCGAACGAATTTATCCACTTCGACCCTCCCGATGGCCTTAATTGTGGTCAGTACCTTGGCAATTACACATTGGCCGCAGGTGGCTATATTGAGCCGGGCACTGCGGATCGCACTTCGGACTGCAGCTTCTGCACCATCTATGAGACCAACGTGTATTTGGAGGCGGCGGGTGCCGTATATGGTAAGTTTTATTTTTATTTATTTATTTTTTTTCTGTTCTGCCCCTTGCGTCGTATTTTCCATTGCGTGTCATGCCACGCAACTCGTAGCAGGAGGATGAGTGCTAACCTTTGTGCGAAACGCAGAGCAACGATGGCGCAACTTCGGAATCCTTTGGGCGTACATTGTGTTCAACGTCTTCGGGGCACTGTTTATGTATTGGCTGACACGTGTGCCCAAGGGCAAGAAGAAGGAGAACAAGACCAAGAAAGAATGAAAAGGAAAAGGCTAGATTGAAACCCTATTACGACTCTGCTACGCTGCAGTTTTCTTATTGAGATTATACTACCACAATGTTCTTACGGTTCTGAATACACTGTATCTAGGTTCACAGCACGGGCTCGTGTACCGCAGCCGACGGTTTCTTTAATCATTTCTCAATGTAAATATCTGCATTTCACGGGGCGTCGACGGAAATCTAGAGGAGGCAAAGCACCCGCATTCGTCTATGGTTTGGTCAATTTGGACAAAACTTGATGGTGGGATGACAGCCACATAGAACTGAGTAAATAGACAGAAGATCTTGTAATTACCAAAAACCTTGTTCCCTTCGTTTTATTCACAGTGTAAGAGTTAAATGGCCACCACGTCCTTCAACTTATAACATTGCCTAGCAAACGACCAGAGGTATCTTGTCATGCAATCTATACCTTAGGTACCTACCTAGGTACTTGGCGGTTGGCTTAGGCTGCTTCGGTGACACTCCGCGACAGGAGCGGAGCGTCGCATTGCATGGCAGCTGAGGCGTCCTTTGGGTCTCCGTTATCTCTCCCCGTCGCAATGGGAGCCTCCTCAACTCACCGAGTCAGAATATGCTTACCATCCACCCCATCTACCTATCGCACAAGCTCGCCGAGGTAATATCGCAGATAGGGATCGAAACTTTTATAGAAATCGTAGATAGAAGACTTCAGCAGTACCGACCATTGTAGGTTAAACAATTCGCTATGCGAGAGGTGCATTTCTGTCTCGATAGTAATGGTATCATGGCTGACTTATGTTGTAATGCTCCGACGCTTAATGCTACAGTCCTTTGTCCTTGCTTAATTTTCTTCTTGGTATCTCAACCCCCAAAAATCAGTCAACACCCAGTTCCCAAATGGTTTATTACAAAAACGATCGTAATCTGTTTTCTTAATCTTCAAAAGAATAGAATGGTTGCGCCTTTGGTCCGCTCTATAATTGTAGCCGGCCAACGGGATGGTCCTTTTCATATATGTCCTGCATTGTTAGTTGTACGCCAATGACCTTGGCCTCGAAAAATTGGAAGAGCTGGAAGAAGGCGGTGACGAATTCGAAAGAGCTATATACTGTTAGCGCAAAGGGTTCCTAGATGGTAGATGTGTCCCGGCTGGGTATCCGAACGACTTACACAAGCGATGCTATCAGGCCGATTGTTGGCGCCCAGAGTCCAACGTATCTTGAACCCCACCACGGGTACATGATGTGCGCCGAATAGATGAGGAAGCCAAGCGTGGGGATGGCGAGTAGCATGTCCACAATGCTGAACTGTATGCGCTTCGTGCGCCTGCGTCGCTCGCCGTCCTCCTCGTCGGACCCGCCAAAAGAGACGATGGTTCGGCCGTTGACGGCCAGCGTGATAGGAGGTAGCCCGACAGTTCTCCGCGGCGACGGCCAGTATGCGTAGCCCAGTATACTACAAAGAGCATGCGATAGATTCCAGAACATGATGACCCAGCACAGCGAGAATAGCACCTTGTGCTCCCACGGCCACCAGCCCGCGTCAATTGTCGTGTGTACTCTTATCACGGTCGCGAGACCTATGATGGCATTAAATAGTCGCGGTACTGCTATTAGTGGCACGTCGAATCGCGTCGTCCCGTTCTCGTTGGCGCTGTTGCTCCCGTCGCATTTTTCGCACGAATAGCTCCGTATCAGGTCCGAAGAAGCGCGAGCGCTCGCCGCCGTCTGCGGGCTTCGACTTCTGGGAGTCGTCGAGGCCGACATGGCTGATGGTGTTTATGGAAATTTGTAACGTGATTCTGTCTTCTATTTCTTCATATACGATCCTTCTACTCCTTCTTACTTCCACCTCCCCCCTTTTTTTGTCTTTTTTTTTTTTTTTTATTACTTCTCTTTCGAGCAAATTGACCTTGATGTGATGTCGATATTGTTCGTTCCGTTCGGTCACGTTCGTATCGATCCTCTGTGATGATGCCGTTGGATGAAATTTACTGCAAGTCGGAACAGTACGGGTGTTATACGCGCTACTCAAGATCTAGAGGAATTCTGTCAAGATGCGGAGGCGAAATAGTATATGTCTAATGTCTAGGGGTCGCGGTAGACAGACCTCGTCTACCTAAGATAAAGACAAGAGGGCAAAGGGGCGTGGGCAAGTTGTTTTTTTGTTAAGGTAGGTAGACAGGCTAGTAGCTAACCTAACCTAACCAGTCGAGATTTTAGGGCGCTTCGGGGGGGGGGGGGGGGGGGGGCAGGCCCCCCCTTGTTTGGGGTAAACGTAGTTTTTTTATACCCGACCAGGTAAACATTAGGTAAGCCATTAAGGGCGTATTTGGGCGGATTTTTTTTATTA